>CP139505.1:429425254-429568329 GCA_021014915.2 Artemisia tridentata subsp. tridentata | reverse complement strand
TGGCATCAAATCATTTTTGTCGGTTTTCTTAAATACCGCTTCTCGTACAAGGCTTTTATTCCTATATATATAAGGAAAAACAATAAATATATATATAAATATATAAACATGCATACAAAAACAATAAATATATATACAAATATATAAACTTATAAATATATAAGGAAAAATAATAAATAGATAAAAAAAAATATATGTAATTTTTTACCTATTGTAAATGCCTCAAGTGTGTCCCGACACGTTTTCTCGACCATCTTTAAATAATCGTCGTTGATGTCGGTGGAGACCCCGAAAGCGAGCACCCGCATAGCGGCTGTGCACTTTTGTATCGACGTGAACCCCGGGTTACCGACTACGTCGGGTTTTTTTTAAAGTAATTGAAACGATTCTCCAAATCTTTCGCGATACGCAAAAATAACCGTTTGCTCATTCTAAAACGTCGTCTAAATAATTGTTCGTTATACGTGCAACCCTCGTCGAAATAATCAGCCATCAACCTAGCGTTAGCCGCGACACGGTCTTGATCAACTTGTTTTCTTCTTTGAATTGGTTTTGGTCGGTTTTGGGCGACGAACATAGCTACAACCCCAGCAGCAAGAGACACCGCTTCTAGTTCTCGGTCGGAGAAATCGTCATCCGAACTAGATTCAAGAAGAAAGGAAGTCGAGGGAGAACCCATTGTATAAAAAAGGGAAAGATTTGTATAAAATTTGATGAAAAGAGAGTGTGTTTGAGAGTGATTGGGTGATATTTTTATAAAATTAGATGTGTGTCTATATATATATAGGAAGTATGAGATTGAATTTAATTATTTTGGTCAAAGTTTCCGTTTGCCAACGTTCGAATTTATGGGAAAGGTAGAGGGCGTGGGCGTTATGCTTTAAACGCCTGGGGTTTTTTTTTGGCCTTAGCGCCTTCACGTTTTGGGAGATGGGGCGTTATGGGCTTATTTGGGGCGCTATAGGGGGCTTAAAACGCCCCAGTACGCATAGTCTAAGCTATGAGTTTGCGTATAATTACATGGTCAAAATGAGTTTACATTCAAAAAACAAAACATAAGAAATAGATTTTTTTAGATTTTGTGTGTAAACTCTTTGTTAGCATCTTATGTATGTGTCTACAGTCTACACCCAACTCTTCGGGCCGTGATCATGCACCGTTTCATGGGCCTTGGCTCATAGTCAAATAGTGAATATTAATAGTGGCAGTGGCACTTCAAATCATTATTGCACACAAAATTAATTTGATTATAATATATTTTCCTTTAAACTATTTTTGTCGCTTATAATATCTTACATAAATTATATTAGATGGCGTCCACTATTAATTTGCTTTATTAAAAAACTTCCAGATAAACTTGGTGTTCGTTTTCGTTCATAAAGTTCAGTCGAACAAACTATTAGTGGATAAATAAGCCCAAGCTCGGTTTGTGGGTTTAGGGTAGGGGTGTTCAGTGTTTTGTTTGACACCGAACAAATCGAAAAATAAACCGGACCGAAACCGAATAAAACCGGACCGAAAATTTTAATTGGTGAATGGTTTGGTTTGAAACCGAACCGAAGTATTTAATTGGTGTTTGGTTTGGTTTTGGATTTGACAAATATATAACAAAACCAAACCGAAAAAACCGAATATCTCTATCCACATAAAAAAATTAAATTATATATATAGAGATTTTCTATCTTTATCTCTCCAACTGACAATCTTAATAATTTAAAATCTTTAAAACTAATCATTCTTCAAATCAAATATTGCTTTTTCAGAGATGAAAACAACATCAAATGCAAACATTGGAGAAGATGAGTGAAGTTGCAACTGGGTTTGGATGCTTGAAGATGAAATATTCAATTTAATAAGACTTGCAAAGATTTGTCGAAAAATATTTTATCGCTTTCATTACTTCCGTTAACTTATGAAACCTTTTGGTTTCTTAACTTTTGTTTTGTTGATTTCCTTAGTAATTTGTGAGACCTTTTGATTTGTTAATTTTATTTAAACTTTTAGGTTTTTATTTATGATTTTTAGATTATATTTTGAAGTTTACTTGAATTTGGTTTTTTTGGTTTTAACTAAAACCAAACCGAATTCTAATTTGGTGTATGGTTTGGTTTCATCCGTTCTAGAATTGGTTTGGTTTGTCTTTGGTTTTAACTTTAAAAATTTTCAAACCGATGAACCCGAACCATACAACCCACAAACCTGAAACCGAACCGATGAACACCCCTAGTTTAGAGTATCTAGTGTTTTCACCATTATAAATAATGGTCAATAATAATATTATACCTACGGGGGATTATGTAATCCAAAATGTTATTATGTTAATGTTTTTTTCTTTTTTTTCTTTTCTAGTTTACTATCCCGTCCGAGCTTTCGCGATTTCGCCGCTCGAACTGCGGGGGGTATTAGGCAATATTATCTTTGGCCCAAGCCTGTTTGTGGGTTAGGTCATTAGGGTTTGTATGTATTATAAATATCAATCAATAAAGTATAACACCTCACGCGGTTCAATGTTCTAACACGAACGAGCTAGCGCAAACTCTTATAAAACGACCTATATTGTATGTGCTGCTCGGAGCTAGCGCAAACTCTTATAAAACAACCTACATTATATGTGCTTCTCGTTTAGAAGATCAGCTTATTCGTGTTAGTCTATATTCGGTTTTCAATACGATTGGTAAAAAATTTCAGCATTTAAGCCATGTTTTCTTGTTATTTAGGCCCAATATTCACCTTGCCGTCGACCCACATATCAAGTTGCCCTTAGCCCAATCTTTGTTCAACATACATACAAAACCATTTAACTCTTATCAGATTAGACATAAACGAAACTATTTTGCTAAAACAAAGCAAAAATAAATTCAGTAAATAAATAAATGACTCCTGAGTTGTTAATAATCCCTCAATGTCTCAATAGTCTTAAATTCACCTTAAACTTGCTTCGGCATGAACACCACCAAGAGCACAAGGACCTAAGAGTAGATGAGGAAGAACAGTGAGAGGAGGAAGGCAGACTATAAGCGCGTTTTTTTTTTTTTTTTTTTTTTTTTTTTTTTTTTTTTTTTTTCCTCTTAATGCCTCTGAGCGGGCAAAATGTCTGAATTGGTCAACATTTTGTCGTTCAGACCGTTTGTTTTTTTTTTCTCCGTTCAGACGCGTTCAGATGCAGTTAGATCTTAATGGTCAAGACTTGAGAGGGGTGTCTTAACGCGTCTGAATGCCTCTTGTTGACACAAAATAACCAATTTTTTTTTTTCCAGTTCAAACACGAGTTTTTTTTTTTCCCGTTCAGATGCGTTCAGATTCAGACATTTACGCCTCAGATTCAGATTCAGATGTGCGGTTCAGATTCAGATTCAGACCCTCTGAAAAAACAAACACCACCTATAAGTACAATACAAGGAAGACCTGGAACACCCAAGAGATGACACAAGATTGACAGACCCACAACCAAGACAAAACAGAATACCAACACCCTTTGTTCCACCGAGGGTTATAAGCCAAATAATACTGCAACAATAGCTCTCAAAAAACCTGTTACATGTCCTGGTTCACCCAAAGACATTGAAATTGTGTTAGAGTAGATTGCAGTGAATTAGTTTAGTTGCACATATTTCGGGTAAATGTAGTTTGTGCACAAAACATTAACTATTAGGTTTATGATTGTATCAAATTTTAACATTTGGAAAGTGTTGCACTTGATGCCTAAAACACTTGAAAATTTGTATAGAAACGCTTGAAAATATAGAAACGCGTTTAGTTGATGTTTGTATTTTCTATTTTGAAGAAGGGAAGGAGGGTTGTGGGTTACAAAGGAAAACAACTAAAATTTGTTTTCTAGTTTTCCTTGTTAAGTTATGAAATAGAGGATTTTGTGTTTTGCAAAACATTTTGTTGGAAAACGTTAATTTGAACGCGATCTCTATTTTCCTTGTTTTCCACAAAACATTTTGTAGAAAACAGAGGTGTTTTCCCCCAACTAAACGCACCCATAATGTCAGTCATTAAACACAAACCAAAACTATGAAAACACACTTCTTTTCATTGCCAAAACATAATATGTTACAAAACCAACATTGCTTAGTTCTTAAATAAAACGACAATAACAAAGCTTAGATCTTTAAGCACACAAGAATAGAAAAGCTAAGATCTTTCAACAAACAACAAAAGCTTCTCATTGCTAAAAGATTTGATAGAATATGTTGTTCAAAGAAGGTGACATGGCGATGATGTTCTACGAAAGGAGCGTAATCCGGTTGGTATCTATAGCAAGCTCCAATAAAAGAAGTATAGTCCTTACAAGATTCTTAGAAAGATCATTGATAGTGCTTATGTGGTTGATTTTTCAAATACCATGAGTATTTCAAAGACTTTCAATGTTTATGATATTTATGAGTTTCACCACGATGATGAGATTGAAGATGAGAACTCAAGGACGAGTTCTTCTATAGTGGGACGAATGATAAGGACCAGATTGATGAATTGGCTGAAGAGTATATGGAGCACTTAGAGCATGACAAGAGAACTCGAAACAAGAAAACGTAGTTTGGTTTTCTCTACGGCGTATGGCCAAATCCTTGTATACGCTGTAGAAGCTACGCCTTTTATTTTATGTTTGTCTTAGATTCTCTACGGCGTAGAAGTAAATACCTCTCTACGCCATAGAGCTCTCGAATAAGGTAAACACTTTCTTCGCCGTAGAGGGCTCGATAGGTGAAAGTTCCAATTAAAGTTTAAGTTGAATTTTACTTTGTTTAGGCTTCTTATTCCCCAAGTTTTACTTCCTTATAAATATAGGGATTGAGTTCATTGTTTAGACATTCACTTTTCAATTAAACTTTTGACTTTTAGTCTTTAAATCCTTTGTGATTTGGTTAACCCATCTTAAGGTTTTAGTTCACGCATCCATTCTACGTCAGAAATGTCCATCTTAACCTTAAGTCACTATTTATTTCACAAGTTGTTTGAAAATTGATATCAAGAGATGATATCCTTTTTCGTACTAAATTATCATCATATAATAGTTTCATACGTTAAAAAAAAGTATTTTTGATTAAATTATAGATCACTTCCGATGTTGGACAAATAGTCCGTTATAACTCATTATTGTTCTTCTACTATTTTTATTCTCATTTTACATAACAATATTATCATTATTCATAAGTCAGTGGCCTGCTACCTTCTCTAATACTTAGACAGGAGATGATTGTAACGGGCCAGCTCAAGATCACAGGTTAATAATCACAGAATCAAGAACACACACAAAAGTTTCGAATATGCTCTCCAATTAACAAAGAAAATTAGCTCAAAACTTTGATGTCTACAGTTCTACACCTCTACCACAAGCTCGGTAGGTTATGTATTTATAGGGATTGATACATGCTCACAAATCCTTATCAAACTACAATTCTAATTCCATAAGATAATCCTAATCAGACTACAATTATGGAATCCTAATCAGACTACAATTATGACCGACCATTTGCTTGGATTCGGTTCAACTGCCCACTAGCTCGGGTCAGTTAATTAGACCAACATTCACCCCCCTAATTTCTGACTCGAGATAGGGAGGTCTTCGATTCCAAGTAGCTCTCTCATCTCCTTGAACTTAATTCTTGCAAGAGCTTTAGTTAGGATATCTGCACGCTGTAAATCACCTCTTATATATTCAACTCGTACTTGGCCTCTTTCAACACACTCTCGGATAAAATGATAACGTGTATTTATATGTTTGATTCTCCCGTGAAAAACTGGGTTTTTCATGAGCGCGATAGCCGATTTGTTATCAACAAATAAGACCACCACTCTCTCCTCTATTCCAGTTATTTCACCCAACAATCCACGTAACCATATCCCTTGACACGCGGTTGAGGTTGCAGCCATGAACTCGGCTTCACAAGACGATAGAGTCACCGTGTTTTGCTTTTGTGAGCACCAAGTAATAGGTGATTTCCCTAGATAAAATACGTGCCCAGTTGTGCTTCGACCATCATCTTGGTCCATACTATAACTACTATCACACAACCCTACCAACTGCTTGGTTTTCTCTTGGTTGTATCGCACTCCAAAATTCAAACTACCTCGGATATACCGAAGTATTTGTTTCACAACCACCATATGTGATTCTTTTGGTTCTTGCATGTAACGACTAACCAAACCAACCGAATAAGACAAATCGGGTCGTGTGTGTAGCAAATACCTTAGACAACCAACTCGTCGCCTATATAATGTTGCATCAACCGGCTTTCCTTCCTTATCCAAGCTTAACTTGACTCCAGGTTCTAATGGACATTGAGTAGGATTCGCTTCATGCATTCCAGCATCTTTTAATATCTTCATTGCATAGCCCACTTGACTTATTGAGATACTCGAATCCTCTTGCTTTACTTCAATGCCAAGATAATAGCTCAATTTTCCCAAATCACTCATCTCGAACCTCTCTTGCATTTGTTTCTTGAATTCACCAATTTCGCCAGGCCTCGAACCGGTTACCAAAAGATCATCTACATAGACCGCAATAATCAAGATTGACTTGTTTGTCTTCTTCACATACACTGCTTGTTCGTGTTGGCATCATTTAAACGACATTTTCTTTAGTACTCTATCAAGTTTTGTATTCCACGCCCTCGGGGCTTGTTTAAGTCCGTAGAGCGCCTTTTTTAACTTGTAGATTTTTCTTTCTTCTCCTTTCTTCACGAACCCCTCCGGTTGTGTAACAAACACTTGCTCTTCTAGTTCTCCATGTAGAAAAGCTGACTTTACATCCAGATGATGTAATTCCCACGCTTCTTTTGCGGCCAATGAGATCAATAAACGCACCGTTTTAATCCGTGCTACGGGCGCAAATACCTCATCATAGTCAACTCCTTCCTTTTGAACATAACCCTTTGCTACTACACGAGCTTTATATTTATTAATTGAGCCGTCCGGATTTTTCTTAATTTTAAACACCCACTTTAATCCAATGGGTTTAACATTAACCGGGGGGTCAACTAACTCCCATGTATCATTCTTCTTTATTGAATCAATCTCTTGCTTCATAGCAAACATCCACTCGCTTGAAACTTTTGCTTCTTGAAACGTTCTTGGTTCATCATCTTCTATTAAGAGCAGATTTTGATCTTCATTAACTGTTGAGGTTCTCGAGCTGGACCCCATTATAAAGTCATTAAATCTGGTTGGCATAGTTGGAACCCTCGAAGAACGTCTCAATGCTGATTGATTTTCTGCCGCATAAACTGGGTCAGGATCATTCCCAGCTTCAGCTGGGTTCTCCTGTTCGGTATTGACCTGCTGTTCTTCATCATTATTTTCATCAGTATCATGATTTTCGGCCACTTGATGATCCTCAACAGCCTCTACTTCTTCGGTCAGACCTGGGTTCACAAATCCACAACCCGTATCAATAGAACCATGCCATTCTATGACAAACATACCTGGATTTAGCTCGTGTGACTCGCTTCCAGCAACATATTTTCAGCCAAGTTCCTCATTAAACTCCGCATCACGACATACCACTACCTTTTTTAGTCTTGGATTGAACAATCGAAAACCTTTTGATCCAGGCTCGTTTTCGAGATAAATGGGTCGTGTTGACCTGTCGTCTAACTTGGGTAAATATGGCCTCGTTCCCGTTGCATACGCCACACATCCGAATACCCGCAAACCCTCCAAGTCAGGCTTCTTTCCTTTGAAAGCCTCGTATGGTGTTTGATTAACTAGAGCTCGAGTTGAGACTCTATTAATAAAAAACGTGGCGTGTCTAACTCCTTCAGCCCACATATAATTTGGCACGTCTCTTGCTTTCAAGATGCTTCTAGTCATTCCTATAAGAGTACGGTTTCGCCTCTCCACGACTCCATTCTGCTGTGGTGTGTAGGGAGTGGTTAGATGTCTTGTTATACCCTCGTCTTCACAGAACTTGGTAAATTCTCTTGAAGTGAATTTACCTCCTCTATCGGTCCTTAGGGTTATAATCTTCTTTCCCGCCTTCCTTTCGACTAGAGCTTTAAACTTCTTGAAATATTCAAATGCCTCTCCTTTTTCTTTTAAGGCAAAAGTCCACATAAACCGTGAGAAATCATCAATTAAAACAAACACGTACCTGTTTCCCGCTATGGATGGTGGAGAAATCGGTCCACATAGGTCAGCATGTATGATATGTGTCGTTTTACACATATCTTTTCGTCCAATTTTCGAGTCAAAACAACCAAAAACACTTTAAAACGATCAAAAAATGTTAAATATCTTTGAGATGTTTTTTTTTCCATATGCAAAATGATTAAACGTTTGAAAACAATAAATTTGCAAATGGCATGTCTAGTCCCTCAATTGAAAAAATAAAAAATAAAAAAAAAATTATAATAAAAAAAAAATAAATAAATAAATAAATTTTTGGTCTTTGGGAATTTAAGATGTGGCAGATTTGGTCCTTGATTTTTAACAACTCTACACATTTGGTCCTTGGTTTTTATCCTAAACTAATACCCAGCCGGATTCACAAAAAAAAAAAAAAGATAAACCAAACCCAACCATTTAACTACCTGATCCACACAATCACCAGCCCATCCACCCAAACAAACCGACCCACCCAAGCTAAACTAATGCCCGGATGTAACAAAACCGGGTATACAATTGGTCAAATCCCTCTTTAATAGTCAAAATCCCTAATATCTTCAACCCGTGATAAGCTGTTCTCCTCCACTCCGCCAATCCCTCTTTCCCAAATCCCTCTCCCATCACCATCACCTCTTCCACCTCATCCAAACTACCTCACGTGTTTCACCTCCACCTCACGATCCGAGGCATAAGAAAGATCAACGATCAGATGTAATGTTGTGGGCACCAAGAATACATCCGAGGGTCGATAAAGAAGCAACGCACACTTGTAGGTGTTATGTATTTTGTTAGTAGTATAAATAGATGTTAGAGTGTAGTAGTTCATCAGTTTTATTAGCTTTTAACCTCGTATGTTTTTTAGTGTAATTTATTTAACCTTAGTGTAATTTTAGTTGTAATCGTAGGTTTAATTTAGCTTTTATTTTTCGAAGGTATTGTAATTTCAAATTTTACTCAGTTTATTTATTTATTTTTCTTGTAAGTTAACGCATTAATGAAAGCTTGAGATTTTATTTTTCGGTCAAGTTTTTTCTGTTTGGATTGAAGTTAGATTTGTTTTATGTTGTTATACTATTTGCTTCGTGTTGGATTGACTGAGTTCGTTGATTTTGTATTTCACTTTGTTGCTAGTTAGAATGTTGTTCAAGTTCGTTGATTTTTATTTTTGGTCAATGTTTTGCTGTTTGAATTTAGGATTAGAATTTGTTTGTGATTGTTAGCGAGTTAGATTGTAAGTTGTTGTTTTAAGATTGTTGTTATTGGTGATTGCTTGTGGTTGTTTTTGTGTTTGCTTATTGCCCCTCCCCTAGTGCTTTTTAGCTTATTCCTCAATACTTTTTCAGCCCCATCTAGCTTATTAACACTTCCTAGATACCCTAGATACCTCAGTAGCCCTTAGCTTATTCCATAAGCTGCTTAACAGCTTATCCTTAAATTGTCCCTTAGTTATTAATTAAGTTTGAAGTTAGCCAGGTTCGAACCTGGGTTGTTTTCCAGTCCAAAATCGTTTTTAGTTTTCCCCTTTTACAAATTCGTCCCCTAGTTTCAGTTTAGTGCAATTTAGTCCCTGTCTTTCTTATAAAACAGTTTTTAGTTATAAAACAAGTTTCAAAAAGGTCAAATTCAGCCCCTGTCTTTGTTTTAGTATTTTTAATTTTAATTTTTACACTTTTAGCCCCTAAACTTTTTATTTTCTTTTATAATAT
Source organism: Artemisia tridentata subsp. tridentata (assembly GCA_021014915.2). Taxonomy (NCBI): domain Eukaryota; kingdom Viridiplantae; phylum Streptophyta; class Magnoliopsida; order Asterales; family Asteraceae; genus Artemisia; species Artemisia tridentata. The sequence goes on along the minus strand of CP139505.1, from coordinate 429,558,508 downwards.
CAGTTTTTATTGTATTTGTACCCCTTAAGTGTTTATCTCATTAGTTTGACGTTCTTAGCTTCGTTCTCAGTCCCGTTTTTCGTTAATTCGCGTTTCTTTTATTTTAATTACGTTTTTAATCACGTTCGTTTTTCCTAAATTGTTTTTATTTCCTTTTAAATCGTTTTTATTTTACGTTCATCAATCATAGCTTAGAAAACCAAAAATCACTTTTATTTCATCATTCAAACACGTGCACGATTCGAGATCATGAAATTCCATTCACGCCTTCGTTGGGGATAACGACCCGGGAATACAACTTCCGCTGTATTCTTTGGAAATAAATAACGACTTGATTTTAACCGATCAAATTTTGGCGCCGTTGCCGGGGAAGGCTGACGCGAATTTTTAAATCTCGTTTGTCGTTGCGTGTTTTTGTAAATATTTTCTTATTAAAAAGCCAAAAAGATTTTTATTTCAAAATTTATTTTCCTTTTTCCCTTTGAATTTTTCAAAATGTTATTAAAAATCCAAAAAGATTCTTCTTTGCCCTCTTATCCGTTTAATTCCTTTTCTCACCCTCTAAACGTTTTATTCTATCTTCTTAACCCTCTACACGTTTGATTCTTTTTATGTCTACATCTTACAACTACGGTTGTGAATGGTGTGGGGGACCTCCAAATGGTGGAAATTGCCAAGGTTGTAGCATTGTGAATACGGGAAACGGGTTTGTCTATGACCAAAATCCCTACAATGAAACAACCAATTTCCTTAACCAACCCCCGCACCATGAGATGGAAACATATTCTTGTGAATTTTGTGGAGGTTGTCCTCATCCGGAATTTGATTGTCGAACGGGAGACTTGCTTGTCTATGAGCAGAACCCTTATAACAATCAGACATCATCCGGATTTGACACATCTTCATCTTATTCACCACCACAACAGTTTTACTGTTGTGAATACTGTGGAGGTCCGCACTATAATTCCGATTGTCAAACGAGGACCCCGCTTGTCTATGAGCATGGTCCTTGTAACAATTATGATTATTCGTATCATAACCAACCTCCACAGTATCAACCTATTCAAACGCAGCCTCAGCCATTTCCTCAAGATTCATTCCAAGAAATCCATAATATTAGGAATGATCTTTTGGATTCTACTTTTAAAGATGTACTCCAAAAACTTCATGATGTGAGGAATGCATTTAATGCCTGGGCTGCTAAACAAACCAAAAAGGATCGTCATGGTGAATCTATGGAGGATTTACTCGCCATAGAACGAGCAGCACATAACCGTTTCTTGTTTAATCAGGCGTGCATGCTCGATGACGAAGATGAGGACGACGAGGAGAGTACTGTTCCTGTTAGCAATAGCGTTTCTCAACTCCCTCAGTCTGTTGCAATCACATCACTCTCACCCAAGGACTCTCTTATCATGGGGAATGAGCCTCTTAGCACTATTCCTGAAAAGGAATCGGACGAATTCATAAAGTCTAGTGTTGAGAACCTTATCCCAATCCCAAGTGAGTCTGAGGATATTTCGGATTGTGAAAGTGATGAGTCAGATACGGAGACAATAATGGACGAGGTGCAAATTTCTAGCACACAAAGTACAGCACATGTCCCACCTCCGTATATCCTTCCAGAGCCCGAGCTCATGGATGCTTTTCCCGCATATGAGAGTTTTATTTTTGATGACAAAGAGGAGAGTAGTGGCAGTCCCACTTCTCATCCCGAGTATTCTCTCGCGGCCTACGAATCATTTAGTTTTGATTTCACGGAAGAGACGAGTAGTGGCAGTACCACTTCTCATGCTGATTTCTCTCTTCCGGAATATGATTCGTTTACCTTTGATCTTGATCATGAGGAGTTCTCCGATGAACTCACTCAGATTATATCTCCGCCGGAGTATGATCACTTCTACTTTGATCTAGACAAAGATGTTTTGTGTGACCCGGGGGGAGACATTCTCAATCATGAGAATTTGCTTATTGATGATTCAATCCCGACCCTCCCGCCCGAGTCACTTCTTGAACAAACGAGCTTTAATGTCAAATCTGCTTTTGATGATGAAGAGCTTTTCATGATTGTTATCATGACCTTCTTCCCCTTCATCACATTTAATGTGATTTCTCTTCTTCTTCACTCGTTCGGGAGTGAGGATACCATTTTTGATCCCGGCATCTCCATTTATCATTCTTTAGAGCCGGGTCTGTGTATATCTCATCGGTGTGGAACTTTCACGTACTTCAATGTTTATCCAAACATCTTGAATGAAAGTCCGATGGAGATTGTCGTTTCCACTTGCTTCCCCATGGACAAATGAATTCGGGGTCGAGTCAAGCTAGCGACTCGGTTAACAAAAACAGTAGCACACCATATGGGTTTTCACCCATATTTCTGACTTCTTTCTACTTTCTACCACCCTAGTGTGGGGGAGATGACCCCCGCTGTTGTATATAATTTTCAAAAAAAAAAAAAAAAAAAAAAAAAAAAAAAAAAAAAAAAAAAAAGGGTTTTAAACCACAAAAATAAAATAAATGGCCCGTAATATTTCCTTTTTACGTTCTCAGTTTCGGCATAACAGCCGGTACTTTGAATATTGAGGACAATATTCATTTCTAGTGTGGGGGGAATTCTCACGAATTTAATCACGTATATATACCATCTAATTCCCCCATTTTTGGCCAAAAATTTTTTTTTTGGTGTAAGTGTTTTGCACTTACACAACAAATGGTTATCAGTCCACCATGTCTAACAGACAAAAGGATTGGCTAATCCAAGAGCAAACGGTTCTTGGTAAAGATATATCAAATCCGTTTATGGCTGACAATTTGCCAAAAATTGTATGGTATTCGACTCACCATATCCTAAAAAGATGAAGAGTTGGCTAGCCCGCAAGATTATGGCTTGTGGTAAAGGCAGTTGGAAAACCATAATTGGTCATCAGCTCACCAAAGATAATAAGTTGTTTTATCTAAGAGTTGGCTAGTCCAGAAGCAAACGGCTTCTGGTAAAGACAAATCAAATCCGTTGGCAGCTGATGATTTGCTCAAAATCATATGGTTATCAGTGTACCATAGTTCTTACTTGAACTGAAACATTTGGCTACTCCAGAGGTGATGGCTTCTGGTAAAGAGATACATCCATCAACTTTTCATAAAAAATTGCTAGGGACTAGCAATTGCTCAGTGTGGGGGATTTGATATGTGTCGTTTTACACATATCTTTTCGTCCAATTTTCGAGTCAAAACAACCAAAAACACTTTAAAACGATCAAAAAATGTTAAAAATATCTTTGAGATGTGTTTTTGTATTCCATATGCAAAATGATTGAAAACGTTTGAAAAACAAATAAAATTTGCAAATGGCAAGTCTAGTCCCTCAAGCTTGAAAAAATAAAAAATAAAAAAAAATAATAAAAAAAAAATAAATAAATAAATAAATTTTTGGTCTTTGGGAATTTAAGATGTGGCAGATTTGGTCCTTGATTTTTAACAACTCTACACATTTGGTCCTTGGTTTTTATCCTAAACTAATACCCAGCCGGATTCACAAAAAAAAAAAAAAGATAAACCAAACCCAACCATTTAACTACCTGATCCACACAAGCCCACAAAGAAAATAAAACTATCACCAGCCCATCCACCCAAACAAACCGACCCACCCAAGCTAAACTAATGCCCGGATGTAACAAAACCGGGTATACAATTGGTCAAATCCCTCTTTAATAGTCAAAATCCCTAATATCTTCAACCCGTGATAAGCTGTTCTCCTCCACTCCCGCCAAATCCCTCTTTCCCAAATCCCTCTCCCATCACCATCACCTCTTCCACCTCAGTCCAAAACTACCTCACGTGTTTCACCTCCACCTCAGCGATCCGAGGGCATAAGAAAGATCAACGATCAAGATGTAATGTTGTGGGCACCAAGAATACATCCGAGGGTCGATAAAGAAGCACACGCAGCACTTGTAGGGTTTTATGTATTTTTTTAGTAGTATAAATAGATGTTAGAGTGTAGTAGTTCATCAGGTTTTATTTAGCTTTTAACCTCGGTATGTTTTTTTAGTGTAATTTATTTTTAACCTTAGTGTAATTTTAGTTGTAATCGTAGGTTTAATTTAGCTTTTATTTTTCGAAGGTATTGTAATTTCAAATTTTACTCAGTTTATTTATTTATTTTTCTTGTAAGTTAACGCATTAATGAAAGCTTGAGATTTTATTTTCGGTCAACGTTTTTCTGTTTGGATTGAAGTTAGGATTTGTTTGTATGTTGTTACTATTGCTTCGGTTGGATTGACTGAGTTCGTTGATTTTGTATTTCACTTTGTTGCTAGTTAGAATGTTGTTCAAGTTCGTTGATTTTTATTTTTGGTCAATGTTTTGCTGTTTGAATTTAGGATTAGAATTTGTTTGTGATTGTTAGCGAGTTAGATTGTAAGTTGTTGTTTTAAGATTGTTGTTATTGGTGATTGCTTGTGGTTGTTTTTGTGTTTGCTTATTGCCCCTCCCCTAGTGCTTTTTAGCTTATTCCTCAATACTTTTTCAGCCCCATCTAGCTTATTAACACTTCCTAGATACCCTAGATACCTCAGTAGCCCTTAGCTTATTCCATAAGCTGCTTAACAGCTTATCCTTAAATTGTCCCTTAGTTATTAATTAAGTTTGAAGTTAGCCAGGTTCGAACCTGGGTTGTTTTCCAGTCCAAAATCGTTTTTAGTTTTCCCCTTTTACAAATTCGTCCCCTAGTTTCAGTTTAGTGCAATTTAGTCCCTGTCTTTCTTATAAAACAGTTTTTAGTTATAAAACAAGTTTCAAAAAGGTCAAATTCAGCCCCTGTCTTTGTTTTAGTATTTTTAATTTTAATTTTTACACTTTTAGCCCCTAAACTTTTTATTTTCTTTTATAATATCAGTTTTTATTGTATTTGTACCCCTTAAGTGTTTATCTCATTAGTTTGACGTTCTTAGCTTCGTTCTCAGTCCCGTTTTTCGTTAATTCGCGTTTCTTTTATTTTAATTACGTTTTTAATCACGTTCGTTTTTCCTAAATTGTTTTTATTTCCTTTTAAATCGTTTTTATTTTACGTTCATCAATCATAGCTTAGAAAACCAAAAATCACTTTTATTTCATCATTCAAACACGTGCACGATTCGAGATCATGAAATTCCATTCACGCCTTCGTTGGGGATAACGACCCGGGAATACAACTTCCGCTGTATTCTTTGGAAATAAATAACGACTTGATTTTAACCGATCAATGTATCAGTTGAAAAGCATGTGTTGCCCTAAATTTTGCTGCTTTTGGAAACGCCTTCTTGGTTTGTTTTCCTACCAAGCATGATTCACACAACTTGTTCTCTTGATGAGTTAGTGGCAAATTTTCAACCATGCCCTTCCTTGCCATTAATTCCATTGTCTCGAAATTAATGTGACCCATCCTAGCAAGCCATAACCAAGCATCATCTTCCATCTTCGCTTTAAGACACACCGGACTTCCGACTTGGAGCTTTATTTTGTAGAGCCTATTACTCATTCTAGGAACCTTCATCAAAAGCTTGCCATCCGAGTCACGCATGGTGAGATAATTACCTCTCATACGAATGTCACATCCGCCTTCGGTAGCTTGCCCAAGACTAATAATGTTGCTTTTTAGCTCGGGTAGGTAATATACTCCAGTGAGCAATCGTTGCTCGCCCGTTTTCCCTTCAATGATTATCGAACCCTTCCCTTTTATCTCGATGTAGGAGTTATCACCAAACTTCACTCTGCCGGAGATATTCTCATTCAACTCCGAAAAGTATTTTCGGATCCCCGTCATGTGATTGCTTGCCCCATTATCTAGATACCAAGTGTCCTTCTCGTTTGGTTTAGTATTTAATTGGTTTGGGATAATCTTCTCTTCATTCAAGAATACGACTTCTTGAACGCTCTTCATCATAAAAAGTGTCGGGTCATCATCATCCTCCTTTTTCAGAAAGGTCTCGGCCATTGTTCTTCTTTTGGTCCGTATTGTTCCCGGTGCTGCTTTGGTTTCCTCGGTTGTGGTTATTGGCTCGACCACTACCACGAGATTTGTTTTGACCTTTGCCGTTGCCACCAGTGGAATTTCTTGCTCGACCTTTCTCAGCCGACTTGTTCTTATCAGATCTTTCAGCCCTTCCGAACATCAACTTGCCTTGATCTTCGGCTGTGGTGTCAACACCCTTCATTCTACCTTCGAATGCCTTCAGTCTGCCAATAGCTTCTTGAAAAGTCATGGTGTTCAAGTCAACAAATTGTTCTATTGAGGCAACAATTGCAACAAACTTATCTGGTACGGATGCAAGCAGCTTCTTAACTAGTTTCTTGTCTGCGTATGCTGTTCCCAAGCTGTTAACTTCAGTTACAATTTTGCCCATCCTGGCCGAGAAGTCGTCGACTGATTCGTTTGGCTTCATCTTTAGGGCTTCAAATTCCGTCTCCAAGGTCTGCAATCTTGCTTCTCGAACACGATCAACACCCACGTACCTGGTCTTTAAAGCACCCCAGATTTCTTTGGCTGTGTTGAATTGTGATACTTGAAAAACAAGTTCCTCTGGAATCGCCTGGAAGAGTAATGCTACTGCCATATGATCCTTCTTCTCTTCGACTGGTGTTTCATCCGTTGGTTCCAGCGCCTCGAGTATTCCATGGACTCGGAATACAGCTTTAACTCTAATTGCCCAGATGTTATAATTTGTTGCTGTTAACATTGGACATTGAAGAGCAGCCCTGGTATCCTGGACAGTAGGTTGTCAACTGGATTCACCTTCCACCATCTTTTTCCGATGTCGCCTTCTGCTGTACGTTACGGGTGAGACTGGTTGTTCTCCTTCCAGCCCTTCAGTTCTTGAACCTGTCTCTTGATACCAATTCAAGATCACAGGTTAATAATCACAGAATCAAGAACACACACAAAAGTCTGGAATATGCTCTCCAATTAACAAAGAAAATAAGCTCAAAACTTTGATGTCTACACCTCTACCACAAGCTCGGTAGGTTATGTATTTATAGGGATTGATACATGCTCACCAATCCTTATCAAACTACAATTCTAATTTCATAAGATAATCCTAATCAGACTACAATTATGGAATCCTAATCAGACTACAATTATGACCGACCATTTGCTTGGATTCGGTTCAACTGCCCACTGGCTCGGGTCAGTTAATTAGACCAACACCAGCTCAGTTGGCCACGAAGGTTTTTTTAAGGTGCCTTAGGGAGGGGATGTTTGGCTAGGGGAGATCTCAAGTTCGAGTCCCACCCGAGACTTTTACCCCTTGAGGCGATAAAGGAGTAGCAGGCGGGTCTCATGGTCAGCATACTGCCCAAATAGATGTCACCGTTGGACCTGAACCAGTAACAACTAACAAAAAATAAAAAAAAATAATAAAAAAAAAAATCATGTATTGAAACCCCGTATAATGGTAAATAAGTTTTATAAAGACAATGACTTTGTCAAAAAAACTCTATAAAAATTAGGAGGGAAAATGGTCTAAAAAGGCATCGAACTTTCCACTTTTTTCTTTTGTATACATCTAACTTTTTTTTCCCTAAAGTATGCACATACTTTCTTAATCTTCCTAATGTAACAATATTAAGGGTGTGTTATGACATGGCAGTACTGATGCGTGCGGTGTCGTAGTATAATTTTAGCACGTTTAGATGCCTACTCAAGTTTTAAATTTATATTTAGCCGACTTATCAATAACACACACACTTAACGAGCAGTGTACCCGGTCAGTATGAATATAATGGTAAGTAGAGTGTCGATCACTAAGAGTGGAACGTATTATCTAGTTATTCTAATCAGTATTTTAATATCCTAACGCAAGAGGGTTTCAGCCTGAGAGACTGGCACGATTTGTTTGCAATTAAATAATAAAATAAACCAATAGGCACGAATCAGCAAGTAGCACACACGTACACAGATAAATACTCGAGACAATAAGAGGGCTGTCCTTATGATTAAGTAGATTGTCACTTGTTTTATTGATAGCTTTATATGAAGTGTATGTAGTTAACCCTTTCTCGTTGGTCCTAATCTTATCGGCGAGTAAACCCTTAATGATTACTTATGTCTAAAAGTTATTCCTAAGTGATCAATTTAGTAATAACCGTGGGAGCCACATTATTTTCCGCAGTCAAATGCCCGCAAGCCACTAATAAACACAGAGGTTATCAATGCACTAATAAGTAGTAACCAAAGACATCAACATATAAACTTTAATTGATGGGAAAGCAAGTATTAAAGGGAGTGCAATCTTTCGTTGTCACATTACACAAGCCACCAATCCTGATGAATTAAAGTTTGCTAACACAATAAAACAAAACTACTTAATGAATTAAACACATGCAGCACCTTCTTACAGCTCTTGTATCTTTGATTTGGGTGTGTCTTGTGCTGCCTCCTTGACTGAATTCGTCCTTGGTTTCTCCTGTTCGGTCTTCGGTTTTATATGGTATCCAAAAGCTCCTCGAATTCGTCTGGTCTTGGGGTATTTATAGTTTCTGTCTGAGGGAAGATGCGGCGCATCTAGTAAGTAGATGCGGCGCATTGACTTAACTTCGCGTGGGGTCCAAGATTATAATATTCAGGAATATTCGTACACCGCCAGAAGATGCGGCGTAACTCCATGATTAGATGCGGCGCATGTCCTCTTGTATCTTGGATCGTATCTGGTGATATCTTGATAGAGATGCGGCGCATGTCATGAGTGAGATGCGGCGCATCTGGAGCAGATTAGTCTTGATCTTCTTCATTTCAGTAGACTCTTAACTTTATGCATGTTTTGCTCCATAATTAGTCCAAAATCGCTAAGTTTCACCAAATGCTTGTTTTTACCTGAGAATTACAAAAGTAAACGATTAAGTATCAATCCTCATACATAATATAGTAAAACAAGTCAAATTAATAGGATAAATGATAGTAATAAAATGTACTTATTTGAGTTCATCAAATATCCCCCCACTTGAACTTTACTTGTCCCCAAGTAAACCTTAGAATTTCTCTTATGAAAATGTATCCTAAAAGATGTTAGGATTTTATTTTATATTTAAGCATGTATTCGTTTAATTCATAATCACACAACTAAACACTTTAACGAATTAGAAGTATAATAAAATAAGTTGATAAAAGCAAATCTAATCGTTTAACTGTCCAGTCGTGACGAATATTCTATCATAAGCTTGGCAAGTATACACATCTCCCCCACTAAAGCCAAGGAATAACAAGTCTAAAGCGGTAAAAAGGGTTTTTAGGCTTAAGGGTTAATTATTCTCTTTTCACTATCGATTTCAAATTCCAGAAAAGGCGACAAAATCACAAATACATGATCGAATCTACGAACACGATACTTGCAATTGCTCAAATCCTTAACTCGAATAGGCTAAAGATAGGTCCAAACTTCACCAATAATAATATATCAAAAAGGGCGACAAAATCATAAATACATAGCCGAATCCACGACTACGATACTTAAGATTGCTCAAATCCCTAATCTCAATAAATCAAAGGTTTGGTTGGATAAAGAATAATGAAGGGTATGGTAACATTTGGGATATAAATTGGTGTAAAAATAAAAATAAACAAAACAAATAAATTAAAATCCTAAGTGTGGTTAATCACTATCCCAACCATCCCATGAATAAGACTCATATCATTGAATAACTCACGCTTTAACACTTGAAACACACGCTTTAGGTAGACACGAATTATACTCAACAAGATCTTAATCAAAGAATAAACCTTAATTGGCGTTCCCATAACGGCCAATTCCCATTCAATCAATAGATATAGTACAACAAATAGTGGTGATATCGACCACTTACATAACTTTACATAAGTTGGTTAAAACTAACTTCCAACTTTTCTTTCTTTCTTTTTTTTTTTTTTTTTTTTTTTTTTTTTTTTTTTTTTTTTTAAAGATAAACATAGATGTGTAAAATTTCACCACATCACTATAATGATAATTCTGGATAATTTTTCCATACTTTTCATACTTCAGAAATAACGGTAATAGTGAAAGTAGTAAACATACGAAAAACAAACTCAAAGATATACAATATTACTTTCACTCCAATTGCATTGTGCAATTTCCCGACCTAACCATAGATAATGAATTACCCACGCGAACACTGGTAATGTAAGGAAACACACTTTGCCTATAGCAATTAACCAACCACGGATTCTAATCTACAGGGTAGGCTAAGGTGTAAGGGTGTAACGAAACATTTTAAACATAGGTGTAAGAAACGAAAGGAATGGCTCTGAGTGTTTTTCTAGGGGTATCTTACTCTAAAAATGAGAGTAACAAAAGTGTTTATACGGGGGTTAACTAACCAGTGTAGTTAGTTAATAACACATAACATATAAAGGCTATTTGGGTGTAATCCTAGAATTTTACCAATTTAGACAAGTCATTCCAATTATATAAATATAATACTTATTATGGTGGTCTCGAATAGTATACAAGCCAAGTTCTAAAGTTTACAAGTCACCGGCACACTCATAGATTTGTGAATTTTGAAAAATCACAATTTTTGAAAATAACGTCATGTGTGCAGCTATGCAACTTAGATCTTAAACAAAAACATGCTAAAAAATTTTTAAGTTTGATATATTAAGCACATTTTAAGCATAATTTTTGAAAAAGTTTAGGACAAGTAATTGTTAAGTGTTCTAATTCTCCAATCCCCCCACTTAAGTTAAACAACGTCCTCGTTGTTTGTATAAAAGGTTAAAAACTGGAAAATAAAAGAATTAGAACAGGAAAACTCCCCTGAGATTTGCTCGGTATGATCCTCCATTAGTAAAGAGCAAAAATCAGCTTCTTGTGGATTAGAACGTTAAAGCTTCATACTTGATGTATCCACAGGAAATCCAGGTCACTATAATACCACCAACACTTTAAAACACACCTAAGATAAGAAAGGTTCAAACTTGCATAATACATTAGTAGTTAGGAAAAATAAAACTTAAAAATTAAAACTGAAAATCATCAGGTCAGTCGATGCGCCGTATCTTATGGAAGAAGATACGCCGTATCGAGCCTGGAATTAATACGGATCAGAATAAAGATGCGCCGCATCCTTAACCAGGGATGCGCCGCATTGAAAAATAAACTGATAAATAGTTTTAAAGTCAAAAATAAAAATGCAGAAAAATAAAATAAGATATGACCATTGCAGGAGATGCGTCGCATCTCAGGATGGAGATGCGCCGTATCCTCATGCGGGCCTGACTGACTCGACACAGAAAACAGAATAATAGAAATTCTCCGGGTTGTCTCCCGGTAAGCACTTGTCTTTATTCCAGAGTCTTCAAGTTAGACTCACGTTCAGCTCTTTAATATCGATCATTGAATCCTACATGGCCACGTAGGATCCATTTAGCAATTAATTCGTCACGTATATATTCAGGTCCCGAATTCAAAACTCCTTTATAGAATCCTTCCATCATTTGATAGGGGTATTCAATCCCTCTCTTCATGTCATCATTACTAACAAAAAGGAATGGAGAGAATTTGTAGCAGACCGTATTAGTAGCATGTTTAAACCCAGGGTGAGTTCGGGGCATCATATAAGTGATAATGTCGCTTCCACATTGAAAGGTGATCTTTCCTTCAAATCGTTTTGCATTAATAGTGATCTCCCTACAAAATGGTTTCCCCACAATCACGTCACCCATATTGCTGTCACGATAGGCGTTCATGTCTTCAACAACGGCGAACTCAGTTACAATAGTAAAACGTCCTACGAAGATCGGGACATTAATGAAGGCTCCAACTACATTCTTTCCCTTATGCTACACTTTATTTCTCATAATAGAATTGTAAAAGTTTCTTGACATGACATTGATTGGTAAAATAGGAAAGAAATTGGCGTCAATACACTTGTACCCAATCATGCATGTGAATTGCAAATTGTAAGCACAATCGGCGTGGATCCTTCTACCATAGTCCCAAGAACCATCATACCCCTCAAATTCATCGTAATTCCTAGTATTAATAACGTTAATTTTTGGACTATCAAGAATTTCTCCTTCTTCTAACTCAGATTCCGCATCATCCATGAATAGGTCATTGGATTCTAATGGTCCATTAAGGTCATTAAGTTCAATGTAGTCCCCATTGTAACGTTCGGGTGATTTTTCATGCACTAATACATCGTTCATAAAATTGGCTTCGAAGTCGAAGTCAATTAGTTCTCCGAATCCTTCCATTTTCCTTCTGAAATAATCACAAAAGCATCAGTAGGATCTGTTCGCTAAGAAGAAATTAATGAATATAGAAACGGATATATGAATAAAAATAGCTGATATCTGCAGACGATGCGCCGTATCCAAAGAGTTGGATACGCCGTATCTTATAATCGTTAAAATTTAATCAGACTTTATCCAGAAAATAGATACGCCGCTTAGAATTTATGAATGCGCCGTATCGAATTAATTAAACGCGTTGTATTTAAAAATTAAACGCAATACGCCGTATCTGAGAGATCAGATGCGCCGTATCGTTTGATTTAGCACAGTACAACGATAGCAGAACAGAAAAATACGAAAAATAAAAACAAAAAATAAAAACACACAAACAAAAATAAACAAAAACAAAAATAAAAGCAAACAAATAACACAAAACAAATAACACACAGTACAACAAATATGCAAAATAATACAATGATGCAATTAATCTAATAAAAAGAAAAACCTAATTAAAATACTAATCAAATTAACAGATAATAACAATTCACTCCCCGGCAACGGCGCCAAAAACTTGATGGGCGTGCGTTGGAGTAAAGTTTTGGCAGTTTTAATGCCTACTCAAGTTTTAAATTTATATTTAGCCGACTTATCAATAACACACACACTTAACGAGCAGTGTACCCGGTCAGTATGAATATAATGGTAAGTAGAGTGTCGATCACTAAGAGTGGAACGTATTATCTAGTTATTCTAATCAGTATTTTAATATCCTAACGCAAGGGGGTTTCAGCCTGAGAGACTGGCACGATTTGTTTGCAATTAAATAATAAAATAAACCAATAGGCACGAATCAGCAAGTAGCACACACGTACACAGATAAATACTCGAGACAATAAGAGGGCTGTCCTTATGATTAAGTAGATTGTCACTTGTTTTATTGATAGCTTTATATGAAGTGTATGTAGTTAACCCTTTCTCATTGGTCCTAATCTTATCGGCGAGTAAACCCTTAATGATTACTTATGTCTAAAAGTTATTCCTAAGTGATCAATTTAGTAATAACCGTGGGAGCCACATTATTTTCCGCAGTCAAATGCCCGCAAGCCACTAATAAACACAGAGGTTATCAATGCACTAATAAGTAGTAACCAAAGACATCAACATATAAACTTTAATTGATGGGAAAGCAAGTATTAAAGGGAGTGCAATCTTTCGTTGTCACATTACACAAGCCACCAATCCTGATGAATTAAAGTTTGCTAACACAATAAAACAAAACTACTTAATGAATTAAACACATGCAGCACCTTCTTACAGCTCTTGTATCTTTGATTTGGGTGTGTCTTGTGCTGCCTCCTTGACTGAATTCGTCCTTGGTTTCTCCTGTTCGGTCTTCGGTTTTATATGGTATCCAAAAGCTCCTCGAATTCGTCTGGTCTTGGGGTATTTATAGTTTCTGTCTGAGGGAAGATGCGGCGCATCTAGTAAGTAGATGCGGCGCATTGACTTAACTTCGCGTGGGGTCCAAGATTATAATATTCAGGAATATTCGTACACCGCCAGAAGATGCGGCGTAACTCCATGATTAGATGCGGCGCATGTCCTCTTGTATCTTGGATCGTATCTGGTGATATCTTGATAGAGATGCGGCGCATGTCATGAGTGAGATGCGGCGCATCTGGAGCAGATTAGTCTTGATCTTCTTCATTTCAGTAGACTCTTAACTTTATGCATGTTTTGCTCCATAATTAGTCCAAAATCGCTAAGTTTCACCAAATGCTTGTTTTTACCTGAGAATTACAAAAGTAAACGATTAAGTATCAATCTTCATACATAATATAGTAAAACAAGTCAAATTAATAGGATAAATGATAGTAATAAAATGTACTTATTTGAGTTCATCAAGTATTTAATCACACTAATATGTGCATACGTGGCAGTACTTAATCACACAATATTGTTACAATAGAAAGATTAAGAAAGTATGTGCATACTTTAGGGAAAAAAAAAGTTAGATGTATACAAATGGAAAAAGTGAAAAGTTCGATGTCTTTTTAGACCATTTTTTTTAAATTAGGACTATCTAATTAAATGTCATCAATCACCCGTTGATTTAAGTTGCTTAATATTCACAAATGAGCATTGTTTGGTTTAAGATTGACCTTTTTTGATTGGTTTAAGAGATAAGAAAACGATCACACTAAAATGTTGAAAATAAAAAGTCATGTATTAAAATCTTAAATATATGACTTTAATTAATAGATGTGTTTAGAAAATAAATAAATCAAACCTATAAAAAAATAAGGCCTATCTAATTAAATGTCATCAATCATCCTTTTTACGAGGTTAAGTATGCATACTTAAGGGTTGTTTGTATCTAGCAAGAATTAAAGTTGTGACCTCACACATTTTCATGAGGTTAAGTATGCATACTTAAGATTGACCTTTTTTGATTGGTTTAAGAGATAAGAAAACGATCACACTAAAATGTTGAAAATAAAAGTCATGTATTAAAATCTTAAATATATGACTTTAATTAATAGATGTGCCAATGATGATTAGCCCAGCTGGTTAGAGGCACTTCCGGTTTTACCTAAGGTCTTGAGTTCGATCCTTAGGGATGGCAAGCCTTGGAGTTTTTCCCTCCGAATACTTGTAACGGCCTATGGTCAACATCTCGTTGTCTAGGGTACGTGCAAGGCTTCACTATTATTCAGTGAGGTTTTTCAGATGTCGTATTCCGACTGAATGTTCGAAAAAAAAATAGATGTGTTTAGAAAATAAATAAATCAAGCATATAAAAAAAATAAGGCCTATCTAATTGAATGTCATCAATCACCCTTTTTATGAGGTTAAATATGCATACTTAAAGGTTGTTTGTATCTAGCAAATTGTGACCTCACACATTTTCATGATAACTAAATCACTCTACTTTTGGGTCGGTGAAAATTAGAAGATTCTATCGTGGATGACTCGACAGTTATGATTTCTTTAAACACTAAAATGTCAAAGATTAGAGAAAATTATCGAAAAAGCTAATGTCACCTTTAAAAATTGAGTTGGTTTGGGTTAAAGTTATGGGTAAATAGATTCCAATTAGGGGAAGAATACAATTATGCTATGAAATAATATGACGTGGAACATAACGTTAAAATTTGTGACAGTGGCGTGTACATTGGCAGATGACATGAAATTTTGAGGAAAAAAAGACTTTTTATGATATCAACACAAAAACAACATAGTTTAGGCTTGCTGCAGAAGGGTCGATCGACCCTAGCTCGATCGAGTTAGGGGATCGATCCCCTTACTGCAGAACTCGGTCGCCACATTCGATCCCCCCGAACTTGGTCACAATGCCGATCGATTTTGAATTAATATTTACTGTTTGAGTTTGAAACAAAAAAAAAAAAAAAAAAAAAAATTCTTCCAAACCACTATAAATATCTTACATATTCAACACACTTCACTACACCAAACTCTCTCAATTCTCTTAATCAAAATCTCACAAAATTCAAATGGCTTGTCGTCTCCCCCATACCGTTGAAGAACTGCAAAACTATATCAAAAAACAAGCCGAACAAGAAGATGAGGCTCGACAACAAGCTCTTGTCGAGGTTATAAAGCAATTTGAAGTTGCAAAGGCACATAAACAAAAACTGAGACAACAATATGTAGACTGCAAAGACATATCTGAAGATAGAAAAGCTGTGATCGACCAGTTTTTGAACGATGAAGCTCGCAAAGATGGAGCCATTAGTGAGACGTTGTGGGGTTGCGTTTCACAGATTCAGGGCCAAATCAGCAACAAGATTCGCTGGAGTTATGAGGAAAACGTTGAAGCTCGTTCTGTATCACAACAGAACCGAAACTTTGACCAAGGTGCATCTACTTCATCTGTTGCACCAAGATTAGTTGCGCCTGGTTCTGAAGACAATTCGGGTTGGGACGATGATAAGGAGCGGGAGTTTAGTAGATTGGAAGCAGAGTACGAGGAGAGCAAGTTTGCAAACTACTCTGCCTACGACGATGGTTACGACTCCGACAACTCAGAAACTTGGGATAACCCGAATTACTGAAATTTACGTTTATGTTTATGTATGAAGCTTATGTTTATTTAATGTTTTTTTTATCTATGTAATGTTATGATTTTTAATGAAATTTAATTTTGTGTTAAAAATGTTTAAAAAAAAAAAAAAAAAAAAAAAATTGAACTTGGTCGCCCTTACTGGGGCACCTAATCGCCTGTAGGTCGCTGGAGAGAGAAAGCTGACGTGGCAGAGAAAAATGGAGGAACTTGGTCGCCTTACTGCAAGCAGCCTTAGGAGATATCGTGCTAATTGTTTGAGTTGATTATTGATAAGTGAACATTTGAAAGAGTACGTTACTATTAAATGAAATTTGCCCTAACTATAAATGTAGCCCTCCATTGTGACATTATATATTATATATATCTTATATATATATACTAAAAGGCAGGAAAGTTACTGTAGCAAAACATTGTAGCAGTTACAGTGATGCAATAGTAAAACGGGATCTTTACCTATATGTGCAACAAAATGAATGAACCCAACATCGCAACGAAGTACGAAGGTTACTATACTCGTTAATAATACAATACTCATTCTCTCTATCTTTGAGGTTGTTCTTTTTTGTTTTTGTTTCTATTTTCTTTCACAACACGTTATCAACATATTTTAAATATGATTTTGGAAATCACGAGCACAAAAGATTTAAGGGCTGCAAATATTTACATTGAAAGGACGACAAAGTTTTGAATCTTTAAAAGTATATGAATTCGATTCGATGCTAATCACTATTTATGAAATTTTAAATTCAATGAGTCAATGTTCATCACCTTTAGTCACACCGGTCTTAATTCACTACTTAACCTCTCAAACGGGTTAAAAAAACTTTTTGAGGTTTCTTAAACTTTAGCGAGAATTCCACATACCAATTCCTATTCATATATAAGAATATAATCAAACTTTTTTACTAGCTAAATGTTTAAAACCGATCAACAAAGTAAAAAAAATTTAAACTCCTAGCGCATCGATATCATTCGTTTTAGCTTTGATTACTCCAATTTATCTAAGCCATACAAACAACATACCACACCTTGTTCGTAGTGCATTTAAGGATGAGGCCTACGATTTCGATCACTATGTTTAACAAAATTCAACTTTTTAAGAACACATAGATATGAAAATACTAAAAAGTCTAATTTCTATAGTTTTATTATGTGAAGTTCTTATGTACACAACTTTTAAACAATATGCTAATAGCCCAATGTCAAATCAATATTTCTTTCTACATTTTTTTTATTAAGTCAATTCAACATTTCATTAAATTAAGATATATAAATCTATATGTAATTAAATGTAATCTTCTTCCGATCCACCTATAAAACCCAAACTCTTATTGTGAGTTTTTCATCACAATAACATATCTTACATAATATTGTTACCAAACATGGAATTTCAACTCGCCTATGCTCTTCTTCTAGCTATCAACTTGATACATGGTAAAGCTTTACTTCCTGTGGTTTGTCGGTATTACGGATTCAGTATATTTTTTTATTTTCGTTACGGGTCTAGTCACTGTGATTTTGACCCATCACAGTTCGAGTCCAAAATGCTACATAAATGGTCCATGTGGCTTGCAGGGTGTTACGGATTCAGTCCATTTTCATTTTCGTTACGGGTGGCTTTGGACTGGATCCATGATGGGTCAAAATCACAGTGACTGGAATCGTAACGAAAATGAAAAATGGACCGAACTCATAAAACCCGGCAAACCACAGGGACCATTTATGTTGTTAACTCTTTAGTATATGCATGCATGTCTTTTAAATAAATCAAAATAATATATTGTTAATTAATGTCTAATATTATTGTCATGCATGCACATGCATAATTTGCAGGTGTTCATTCTGCGGTTTTCACCATACAAACAGTTGCCCATATAGTATCGCACCAGCAACATTGACCGGCAATGGAACATCAGTGTTGACAGGATTCCAATTGGCATCCGGTGCCTCGAACAATATTGACATCCCTACGCCATGGTCCGGTCGAGTCTGGGCTCGAT
Source organism: Artemisia tridentata subsp. tridentata (assembly GCA_021014915.2). Classification (NCBI taxonomy): domain Eukaryota; kingdom Viridiplantae; phylum Streptophyta; class Magnoliopsida; order Asterales; family Asteraceae; genus Artemisia; species Artemisia tridentata. The sequence goes on along the minus strand of CP139505.1, from coordinate 429,540,213 downwards.
ATGAATGTTCAAATGATGGTGGAAATTTCCATTGTAACAGCGCAGACTGTGGTTCGGGTCAAGTAACATGCAACGGTAAGGGTGGAATGCCACCTGCAACGCTTGCTGAGTTTACCATAGGAGGTTCAGATGGAAAAGACAGTTATGATGTTAGTCTTGTTGACGGTTTTAATTTACCGGTTTCTATTGTTCCAAATGATGGTTGTGCAACAGCCAGTTGTCCAGTTGATATTAACTCTCAATGCCCGTCCCAGTTCGCTGTGGAAAATGGATCTGGTGCAACAATTGGATGTAAAAGTGCATGTGACGAGTTTGGCACGTCACAATATTGTTGCACCGGAGATCACGATACAGCAAGCACATGCCCCCCAACAAGTTATTCGATGTTTTTCAAGAATCTTTGCCCCCAGGCTTATTCTTACGCTTATGACGACCCAACAAGCCTTAAAATGTGTAATACTGGCGCTAACTATGTCATTACATTCTGCCCATAAACATACATGCGCGCCTTTGTCATCATATATATATATATATACTCCGGCCCGCTCTTATTATAAATAATTATGGAATGAATGTCCATAAACCTTTTAATATATATACTGGATTATCAGGAGATCATTTCTTAGAGGATTGAGGATATACATGCACTCCATCTTGTAACCAGGTTAATTATTTTATATAACAGTACTTTTATTGACGTGTCATTTTTTATTGTTACTTTTAAGTTTTATTTTTCCCCACTATATTTAATCTTAAGTTAATCCCCACCAGTAGATCAAACTAGATGGATGGTGGAGATTTGTCCCTTAGTAAGCACCAAAATAAGAGTAAGTATTTGAACTTTTCTCTATAAGTCTATATGTAATTAAATGTTATCTTCTTCCGATCCACCTATAAAACCCAAACTCTTATTGTGAGTTTTTCTATCACAATAACATATCTTACATAATATTGTTACCAAACATGGAATTTCAACTCGCCTATGCTCTTCTTCTAGCTATCATACATGGTAAATATTTACTTTATTATATGCATGTCTTTTTAATAAAGCAAAATAGAAAAGCAAACATACTCGTTAACTATGATGTCCTTGTTACTCGTTAATAAATGTCTGATATTGTCATGCACATAATGCCAAACGAGTTGTCCAGTTGATATTAACTCTCAATGCCTTTCCCAGCTCGCTGTGGAAAATGGATCTGGTGCAACAATAATTGGACGTAAAAGTGCATGTGACGAGTTTGGCACGTCACAATATTGTTGCACCGGAGATCACAATACATCAAGCACATGCCCCCCAACAAGTTATTTGATGTTTTTCAAGAATCTTTGCCCCCAGGCTTATTCTTACGCTTATGACGACCCATCAAGCACTTTTACATGTAATACCGGCGCTAACTATGTTATTACATTCTGCCCATAAACACACCTTTGTCATGATATAGTTGTTATTATAAATAATTATGAAATGAATGTACATAAACCTTTTAAATATATACTGTATAATTAGGAGATCCTTTATTAAAGGATACTCTATATTGTAACCATAAGGGTTAAGTATATCTAATACTATCGTAGTTTTATACCAATATCATACATTCACAGACGTATCATTTTCTTATTTGTACTTTTTTAGTGTTACTTTTAAGCTTATGATTTTTTTTCTTTCCTATTTCTTCTTTTGCGATGACTGAATAACACACATACACAACCATATAAGTTTACGTCACCCAAAATCGAATAAAAGAATGGGATTTTTACAAAATGAAATTAACGATTTTGCTACGGTGGATGACTTGATTGTTATGATTTCTTTAAACAATATAATGTCAAAAATTTAAGATGATTACTAGAAAAATAAATGTTGCCGGAAAAATTGAGTTGGTATGTAAAAGTTTAGATTATCGGAACAATTATATTATGAAATAGTCACATGTGGAACATAATGTTTAAATTTTGTGACAATGGCGTGTACATTTTGCGGATGACATAAAATTCTGACGTAAAAAAGGAGTTTTTATAGGGTATTTTTGTAATTGTTTAAATTGATGACCGATAAGTAAACATTTGAAAAGATACGGTGCTGTTAGATTAATTTAACCCTAATTATAAATGTAACCCTTCGTTGTGACATTAATAATACAATTTTCATTCTCTCTATCTTTGCGGTTGTTCTTCTTTATTCCTGTTTATATGTTATTTCACAACACTTTCTTAGCACACTCTAAAGATGATTTTGGATTTCCCGAGCACGAAAGCTTTAGAGGCTGCAAATATATTCAACAAGAGGACAACAAGGTTTTGAATCCTCAAAAGTATATGAACTTGATTCGATACCCAATATCTATTTACGCTATGATTGTCAGTCAGGGACGGAATTTAGCGAGAACCAGGAGGGGTTGTGACATCCTCAAAATTTGAGTCATAAGTACATTTTTAACCCTTATACTTGTAGTGGTAGACATTATTAGTACGGATGTTTAATGAAAATGTAAATTGCCCCCCTAAAACAAATACGTTACAATTTGAACAGTCTAATAAAACTTGTTCATAGTGCTTTTAAGTTTGAGGCCTACGATTTCAATCTATTTGTAAAATTCGACACGTCAATTAAGTTATAGTCAGTGTCAAGTGGCAACGACTGTGTCACATGTGTGTTTCACAATTTGCGCACATAAGAAATTCGAAGGAAAATGAAAGAAAAACGTATTGCAATAGTTAAAATGCGATGAGACAACTAACTTCCGTAGCAATAAACAGCAAGGATAAGAGATCTGTTAGCTTTAATTTTAGTGTTTAAAGTGATGGTCATTCATTGTATTAGAACTTTGTATCATGTGGGCTTGTATTAGAGTTAGAATGCAATGTAAAAGCCCAACCCAAGTGGTAAAGCCCACTAGCCTACATCAAAAGCCTTTAGGGCAAAAAGGGTGTGCTATATAAAGCACCTTATCCTCATTTGTATGTGTGGTTCACAGGTGTATGTGTGTGTTTTAATAGAAAAAGCTTAAACATCTCTATCTTTATTTATAACATACTATCCAACATATTCATCTTGTCCCATCTCCTCTTGTGTTTAAACGCCCCATATTAGTGTGATAAAGAGTGATTATCGACGACAACAAGTGGTATCAACAACCTAGCTTTGTGGTAGGAGGTCATTGTATTCGATTCTTGTTCTAAAATTTATCTTTGTTGCGTATTGTTTGTGTGAAACTCGACCAGTTTTGGTTTTTGTGGTTCGAACGCAACATCAAAGCTCAAAGACACAAGACCAAAGAAAGTTGTGCTTGTTTCATGTTATATCTACATGGCTGTGAAGGTTTGTTAGTTTATCAAGTGCTTTGGAAGAATAAAGTTTGTGTTTGTTCTTAGTTCTAGATCGACACTATCCAAAAAGTATGATTTGTTTATGTTTTTGGATAAGATTTGATTAGATTTGATGGATAAGAGTTGGTAGAAGTGGGTGAAAAAGTCATACAAGTTGCAAGAAGTCAGTGAAAAACGTGTGTGTGTAAGGGAAAAAGTCAAAAAGTGGTTGAAAAAGCAAAAATTTCGCATTTGGCTCATTCAGCGTGTCTTATCGCATTTCAGGAAAAAAACTGCGTTTTATCGCAATTCAGCTTTGTTATCGCAATTCAGGTCTGGAAATCTTATCGCAATTCAAATCGCGATAAATATCGCAATTGCCCTTTTTCAGACTTATCGCAGTTGGGCTATTGGTAGAGTCATCCGAGAACTTTGGCCAATTGCGATATCGGACAAAACGTCAATTGCGATATCGGACAAAACGTAATTTTCAGAATTGTCATTTTCAGTCCCTGTACTTTCCAGCAGCCTAACAGAAGTTTCAGATTTGACAGTTTTGGCCCTCGTACTTTTGTGAAACGATTTCCAAGTTAAATAACTTTTAAGGACTTGATTCGAACGTAATTTCGTCAACTCAAAAGTGAACTCGGTATTTTAACTCTTGTATAAGAGTGTGAAATACTTCGACAAACGGATATCTACCCTCTTGTATAAGAGGGTTAGATCTTAACTATCTATAATGGAGGAATGGTCAACATAGGAAAAGTGAAAAGTCAATGATTGTGAAATGTTGAAAATAATGTATTCCCCATTTTGCCCTTATCAGTTACCAAACGCACACGCACACACAAATACACACACCCATATCTCTAATCTCCAAACCGTATTTCTCAGCTTTCTCTCTCACTTTAACCTAAAAAAACACACACCACCATCTCTCCAAACCGCCGCCGCCATCACTTCGTAAATACCCTCAACCTCCATCATTTGTATCCGCCGCATTGGACCACCACAGAAACCTACGGCATCACCACCACTACAGAAACCGACGCCACCGTCGATATCCACCCTCCACCGTGTTCTTCAGCCGCTGGAACCACCAAGACCCAAAGGGTTTTCAAGTTTTGAGGTATTTTTTTTTGAGTTTTTTTAATAGATCTACTTATATTTATAAAGTTTTGAAAGTTTTCTTTTAGATCTAAAGATTTTATTGTAGATCTATACGTTTTTCTTGTAGATATATGTATATTAACATTATTGGTATTTTTTTTGTTAGTGTTGCCTATTGCCGCTGCTGTAACCGTCTTTAGCTCGCCGGGAAGAGTCGCTCCGACGCCGCTGTTTGCCGAAAAGTTTCTGCCGCCGCCGGAAATCATTGCTACCGCCGAAAATAGTATGCTTTATTATGCCAGTTTATTCTCATTAATCATTGCTACCTGGTAGTGGTGGTGGTGTTATTATCACTGTTAGTTTTCGTTTTTAACTCGATTTCTTTATTTGTTTTTTCGATTTTGTGTGATGGAAATGAATAAGTAGTGATTGTATTTAGGGAGTTGATGGGGGTGGCCATGCTGCAAAATCAGGGTTAAAAGTAGGAGATCAAGTGATATACACAAGTAGTTTCTTTGGCGATGAACTTTGGCCCGCTGATAGGCTTGGCTTTACCAAAACTGCCATTCAGGCTTGTCCCGATGCCGTTTACTTTGTTGTTAGCAGGTTGCAATCACTTTTACTCTTAGCTATGACATATAGAATGGTTAGAACATATTGTGTTTTATGTGACAATCAAATTTGATTGAAAAGTAAGAATGTGGTTTGATGCAGGGATGTTGATGTAGAGACAAAGATAGATGTTTTGACCTCATACCTAACATGCCTGACTTGTTCATTATACCTCCTCTAAAGATATGGGTCACAATTCTTTTTGTTGCTAATGATTGTTTTCACTCAACAGCAAGATATAGAGACAAAGATAGATGTTTGTGTGGAGGATGAGACGATCAAATACTTGAACCGGGAAGACGTTCAAACCGCACTCAATGCTCGTCTTGTGGGTGTCAGCGAATGGTCTCCTTGTAGCCAGTAATAAACAGAACTTCGATCTTGCTTGAATGTATCAATACAAGTTTATATAATAATAAACATCTCTTGTTTATTTTCACAACAGGGTTTTATGTTATGCTATGGACAATCTGGAGATACCAATGACTCCTGTGTTGGCCTCCCTTCTCAAGTCTGGCATTAGGGTCTTTGTATACAGGTGAGTGGTTCATTTCTCCATCCCTGATAACCGAATCTTTGGATGTGAGTTTTAAAGTGAATTCTTAACATATGTATATTCATAATCAGATAATTAGCTGCAACATGAGCTGTGTAATGTAGGATTTGGATTGCTTGTGCAGCTTGAAGCATAGCTGCCAAAATCGTGTAAACTCGTCATAGGATCGCACTTTAGGTGGGATCGTACGATCTTACGTAAACTCGTTCGTAAACTCGCGAGTTTACACGTAAGATCGTACGATCTTACGTGCTCACCAGCTCTTGTTTAGGTGAGTTTTGGCACTGTATCTTTTTGACACGTGGAGTATTGAACTTTCATAGGCTGTTGTAATTGAATAAGGATGAAGAGTAGGTAGAGAACATCTCATGAAGAGTAGAAATATAAAAAGTTTGACTCGTTTATCATTTGCTTATAAAATATGATAAATTGGTAGGATCGTAGGATCTCGATCCGATCCTACGATCTCGATCTTGCAAAGACAAAAACGATCTTGCGCGGGATCGCGATCTTGACAGCCTTGGCTTGAAGTAGTAATTAATAGATAGAATGACTATATAGGACATTTATTTGATTAATTGACATGGGAGAAAATTCCCAGTTTATGTTAAGAAGTGACACAATTAGGTAGCTGTAGGACAGAACCTGTATGCAAATGTACTTCAAATTTTATAAAAAATACCACTGTGGCTGTAATCTTTTGTTGTTATAAAAATATTATAATGCGTCATTGTGTGTACTGAACCTGAGTACTTGTGCAATATTATTATGAAATTTATGTTCTACTTTTTTAGTGGGGATCAAGATTCGGTCCTTCCTCTAACTGGTACACTGAGTGGTGGTCAATGGTCTGGCTAAGGAATTAGGATTGAACATAACTCTACCATACCGGGCATGGTTCAATGGCAAGCAGGTTAGTCCACTTCTGCTTTCGAAATTCATGGTTTGTTGGCAGATGGTGTAGTGAGTAGAGTAGTAGATTAACAATAAGATGTTGATATTGTAAATGTGTTCGCTAAAGTAGGTAATTGAAGCCTTCTATACGAAAATGGGTCAATTCAGGTTTTATGTGATTGAAAAAACTGGTCAAACAGGGTAAAAAATTAAACAAAAATTATTTAAACATGACAGGTTAAATGAATCAAAAGTCTATAAAAGTATATTTATAGTTGCAAGAGTTGTGGTCTGTCGTAACTTGTATACAAAAGTTGTACCACACTATCTGTGCACTAATAGTTGCAACATTGTACATTCCATGCAATTTAAGAATGGTCGTGTGTGTATTGTATCAAGTACATCTCATGGACCACATGGTTCATAAGCTACTTTTGTGATGGTTATTATCTGGGTATATATGTTGCTTAGCTTAAAATTGTTACCAAAAAAGTGGGTAAATAGGAATTCTGTCAGTTCAAATGCTTGTGGGGTGGAGGGACTAGGAAGTATGTATATCATGTCGAAGTAAGCTTGTTTAGTTCTAAACTTCGGGTCACTGCGGACGTTGCAAGAGATAAAAATAAGTACATGCTTAGCTAATTTAGAATGATATGCTGGCGCACTATGTATATGTTGATGGTTACCTTAGAGGTTTCCATCTTACATGTCTCAAATGTTTACAATGAGCAACCTTCTTTTGCTTGCAGATATAAATACAAGCAATCTTTTTTTCTGTATAGAAATAAGTGTATGCCTATAATTATCTTCTGGATCATTGACCTTGCAGGAGGCACGTATATATGCCGAGGAGAATGGTCTTTTCTTCATGGAGACATCTACCAAAACTGTTGCGAATGTCAATGATGTTTTTCATGAAATAGGTACACATACTTGTCTGTTGGGTAGTTTTTTACAAATCCTAAATACTGTCGTAGCTAATTTAATATATTTCTAGAATTTGGCTTTTTCAAATTCTTGGGTTATTGTAATTATAGTATCTGAGACCATTGTCTGAAACAGCAAAGAGACTACCTAGAGCTCAGCCTACCCAAAATCATGCTGGTATGGTTCTTGTTGATAGACCCGCAGAAGGAGCTCGTGCTGCGTCATGCTGTTCATAAGTAATATCTTAATTTTCAATTGATGTACCCTGTAATTGGTTTTTTAATGCATATTTGTGTTTGAAACTTGTTTGGAATAGCATGAAAATTTGGTATCAATAAAAGGTTAAAGCTGCAAGTTTGTTTGTTCTTGGTGGTTATTGTGATTTTTGATTTACACCCCGTAAACCCCGAGTGACTGAACATAAATAAAGTAACAAGTTGAATAGTCGACCCTAACTATAAGTAACGTGATTCGGATATAATCCTGATGGCATGTGTGTTTTATATGTAGTTATGGTACATACGTGGGAGCCGCTACAATTTCCTAGAATCTGGGCATACTTCATTGTCTGATAAAGATTGTGATAGATTAAAATGCTCCAGTTTGGTGGGCATTGTTTGTTTGAACGTGTAAATGATGTGCAAATTGACTTGTATCAGTAATTCTTGTTATTAAGACGGCTTTACATTTTGATATTTTCGCGTTCTATTTTGAATGTTACATGAAACTCTTACTACAATATCGCATATCGTTAATTGTCTGCCGCTAGGAATTTCTGTTGCTATGCACGGGTACTCGCCTAGTAATAGAAAAACAGTCAAAGTGGAAAAAAGTGAAATGTGGAATGTTGAAATTAGTCAAATGTGAGAGAAATTTATACACGGCTGAAACTATTTATTCACAACTAACAAAAACACTCTCATATCTTCGCCACCAAATCTCCCACCGCCGGATCTCACCACCACCCAATATCACCCCATTGCTTGTCGCCGCCGTAGAAGGACCAACACAGAACACTAGATGAACCACGGTAGAACACGACCAACTGTACCAACATCGCCGCCATCAACATCAACATATTCCGCACCAACACTACTGGTTCTTGCAAAATCCGATGGACATCTTCGAACCCACCACAGAAGCGCTACCATCGAGGTGTTTTTTTTTTTTAGTTTTCTTAATAGATCTAAAGTTTTGAAGGTTTTCTTTGGTGTTTATTTATAGATCTGAATTTATATTATATTTTTTTGCGTTTTTCTGTTATAGTCGCCATAAGGCGCTGCCGTAGTTGACTCGCCGGGAAGTAGCCGCCGCTGAATCGCGCTTTGCTGAAGGCTTCTGAAGGTTTGAGGTTTTTTTTTTTAATTTTGTTTACAAGAGCTATGTATACTTTTAATTTTTGAAGGCTTATTTTTACAGATCTATAGATTGATATGTAGATTTTTGTTTTTAAAGCATTTCGGGTGTTTTTTACAGCCGCCGCCTCCGCTTCGCCGCTGCTGTCGCCACTTTCCTCCGTTGTCTCGCCGGAAGTAACCACTGCCGCCTTGACTATTGGTGTTGCAATATGTATGCTCTATTATTAAAGTTGTTAATATTTGTCATAATCTTTATTGTGTAATTTGTTACAAAATTTACTGTTTTAATTTTGTTATAAAATCTATTATGTGAACTAGGTTGTCTAAAATCGCTGCCGTCTGCTGAGCTCATGACCATGGTTTGGGTGGAATAGGTGGTTTAGGCAGTGTTTTCAGTTGGTGGTTGATGGCGGTTTATTGTGGTTTTGGTGGTTAAGCGGATATTTAATAGCCGGTTTTTGTGGGTTATCTGTTGGGTTTTAGTATTTTAGTGGGTTGTGTTTCTCGGTTGCTGATTCGAGGCCATTGATGATTTTTGATCTGAAAACCGTTCATGCTGGTTAGTGTTCCATGTTTTTGTTAGCTTTTTTTTTGTTGTTGCTAAAGTTATTGAAAGTGAAAACAGAGGCCAATGATGTTTTTACACATGAAATTGAGGCCAGTAACGGTTTATTTGGTGTTGGTAAAATCAGATCTGTGTTTTCAGCTGATGGTTTAGGTGGTTTTGGTAGCAAAAGCTTTTATTCTAGAGACGGGGATTCTCATGATTGAGCGAAAGGGTTCAATATAGAGGAGCTTTAGTGAGCAACAAATATTACAAGAAGAGTAGGATCATCGGCAAGGGTGGCTATGGCACAACTTATAAAGGAGTCCTATCTCAATAGTTGCTAAGGGTGGAGGGAGTGATCCCCTTTTACCCTCCAACCCTCCCAAACTTTAACCAATCAAATCCCTCCACCTCATTTCAACCCTCCAACCCTCAATCCAACCTTTTTTACTGGCAACCATCATTCCTTCAACCCTCTCAAAAATATTTCACAAACACACCCTTAAACTGTCACATCACCTCACAAACCTTTCAACTCGTAGCGAGCTTTCAACTCTCAAAATCAACCCGCTGCCCTAACCCGAATTACCGGCATCCATACCCGCCCCCAACCCGCGAGCCCGCATGTGCAACCCGCACATCACTCCCTCCAGCCTAAAAAGAAGTCCAAATTAGCAGATCAAACAAAATCTTAAATAGAGCAATCTATCAATGAAGTTGTTATCCTATTGCAAATCAATCATAGGAATGTGGTTAAGTTGATTGGTTGTTGTCTCAAAACACAAATCCCGTTATTGATATATGAATCCATTTCAAATGGTACCCTGATCACAATATCACATTCACACCAGTCAATTCATTAAGGTCTATTTTACCAAAGTCTTATTTTATATGACATCATTAGTGTTTGGTTTTATCACTTTTATACTTATAGTGTTGCAGTCATGGACTCAATGTTATCACCCATATATAGTTGCTGGTTTAATAATTATAATGCGACCCAAAAATTTTCAAAAACTATACATCGTTGCCATTAGGCACGGATACTCGGCTAGAACTAAAACCAAATATATCGTTAATGGTTATGGTCAAATCAAATAGATATCAAGCGGATATGTGCTAAAAATACAGATCGTAAAACTTTTATTATTTTTGTAGAATACATCATTCGTATTAATGATTAATTTTTTTTCTCATTTTTTAATGCGTACTTTTTTAAACCGTTGTTTGTTTTTAAAGTCTATAAAACTATTCATCTAAAGGATTCTTTACGTATATACTTATTCTTAATCAACCATTACTATATGTGTTACATGTCCGTTTATAACACATTCTCCATCCTGTTCATAGTTTTCAATTTAATCTCATGAATTTCACGGGTCATAGAATTTCACTAAATGTTTTATATGTTCTTTGATACATGTTAAGAATTTTTGGTTGAGTTGAATTATCGCATGCTACAACCGTTTGCAATTACATTTTGATATTTTCACGTTCTATTTTGAACATTACACGAAACACTTACCACAATATCGCTTATCGTTAATTGTCTGCCGCTAGGAATTTCCGTTGCTATGCACGGGTACTCGCCTAGTTTTATATAAATTGCCAATTTATATAAATTGGATATATTTCTATCTAAATTGATATTTTGCCATAATTTATATAAATTTTGGTCAAATTGAAATTTCTATAGAAATTATCATTTTATCTAAATTGTAATTTACATAACTTTTGTCGAATTTGTAATCTTTTGACTTTGTCTTAATTATACTCTAATCAAATTTTGTAACTTTATTTAAATTTGTTTCGTTTATATAAACTGCAACTTCAACCATCATCAACAACACAACAAGACTTCGCAACAACAACCAATCTTAACCTTCAACAACAACATCTCATATTTCGTTGCAAAGATCCTGAACCAACTTTATCGCACATCACAAGAAAAATGGAATCGACTTCTCAAGCGGGACAGATGTCTCCAGTTGTGCAAAACGTTATTCATATGAAGGAACGTTGTCTCATACACTTTAAAGGTGTTAAGAGTCAATGTGTAACACTCTCTGAAGCAAGGTCACCAATGTTAAAACCATATTTATTCAATCGAATTTCTGGAAAACTCTTCGGATCTGAAAAGGATTTTTCAACCTTCGGATCTGGAATGGATTTTTCAACCTTCAGAGAGAAACTCTTGCACAACATATCTCAATTAGAGAATCAAATTGTACAAGGAGGTGACTGCATAGTAGCCTATCAAGCGCTCCAGACGCCGCTTAAATGGTTTCTTGACTTTAATTCCAGAAATGATCCAGATTATGAATCAACAAGAGAAATATGGAGTGAATGCGTCAGCAGACACCTGGACGTGGAAACGTTTAGACTTCAGTTGTTTGGTCATATGAGCACACTGGGACGGGTGCTTACTTCAAGATCACTTCATCTGAAAGAGATGCTGAATGAGAAGAAAGTGATAGAACGGGAAAGGGAGCAAACTGTGAGAGAAATGCTATTAAAGGAAATAGTGGGAAATGAGAAAGAGGCAAACAAAGAGGAACACACGGTCAATGTGGGAACAACATCTGATGCTAACTTGGTCTTCACGGAAACAGACACATCTTCAGAACAGCATGTTGAAAGCAGCACTCCAAGGAATGATTCGGATGCTGATAGTACACACAGGAATGAAGCTGTTTGGGATACTGAAGCTGACCATATCAGATCCTCATCTGACATAGCAATATTGGCTACGGTACAACATTCACACGATAATGATAATGTTGTTTTGTTCGATAATGTGTTTGCTTATGACAAGACACATCCTGCGCATCCTGAGTCCATCAGTGACACATATGTGGTGAATCGGTTTGATAGTAATATCACTCCTACGACTCCAGATATGGATCCTAATGGAGGTGAGCCTGCCCAGGATGGATCTTCTCATGATCAAGATCATGCCATATTTGCTTCTTTAATCCATAATTTCAAACATGAACTTGAAAAGTGCAAAGAGGACAATCGCAAAACTAAGCAAACAAACATCTTATTGTCCAAAGAGCTTGAAAAATTAACAAAAAGCAAAGACACTGAAATCTCAAACCTTAAATCTCAAGGTCAGAAATTTGTGGATAGAAATTTGGGCCCCTCCAACAGAAAGGTCCAAGAACTTTTAAAAGAGAATGTTGAATTAAAAATGAGGTACTCAATGCTTCAGAAAAACACTTCAAATCTTAAGATTGTTAATACAAAACTTGAAAAAGAGAATCAAGAGTTTTCGAAACAAGCAACCAATCTTGAAGTAAAACTTCTAAAAACAGACCAAAGTGCACAAACTCTTCAAATGATGATTCCTAAAGCTGAGAAAGTTCATAAGGGAAAATCAGGAATTGGTTTTGAAAATTCAGATCAGGTTGAACATAAAATTTTGCCGAATGATGCTCTGTTCATGTCAGAAGAAGATGAAAAATTGACAGTGGAAAAACGCTTAAAAGGAAAAAAAGGTAAAAGCCCACTCTCGTACCAAGGCTTTGTGTATGGTTGTATACAATTGTCAGAAATACCAAAACCACCTTTAAAAAGAAAAGAAACAAATTTGAAAAGATTTTTCAAAGAAGTTCAACTTGCTACTTATGATGCTAAATTATGGCAAAATAAAGCAAGGAAACAGTTTTGCAATCTTAAGTATCACATTGAGCACACGTTAAAGGTCATTTGGTCAAAACAACAATACACCGAGAGTGACTACCGTCGTCTCATGTTATCAGACTCTTGGCTAAAAAGTGAAGTCTGTAAGTTACTAAAAGATGAGATTGAAACTCTTGTGAAAAATATCAATTTCTGTTTTGAACACTTTGAAAAATTTCTTGTCACTGAAATGAGAGAAGATTTAAAGTATATCCATTCTCTTGAAGATGAATTTGATGCAAAATGCTCAAATCTTGATATTCAAAAAGAATTTTTCACAAATCAAATTGAGTCATTCAAATCGGTGTCTGTCAGCCTTGAGCATGAGAATGTGGATTCTGAACATACATATTTTTTGAAATCTGAAAATCTTTGTTTCAAAGGGAAAATCACCGAACTTTCAAAAGAAGTAGCTGAAGTCAAAAAAGAATTGTCAAAAAGAAGTGCTTCTTCTGAAAAGGAAAAGATTTTTGAAGAAAATTATGATGATGCCAATATCAAGTTTGATTTGGATGAACTTGATACAAAAAATATTGAATTAGAACATGCTGTGGCATCATTACAAAAAGAAAATGAGCATTTGAAACAGACTTAAAAAACCTGTTTAATTCAATCAAATGTTCACGTGTTCTGAATCAAAAATCAAACACGAAACAAAAGGAGTCTGAAGTATTGAAGCCTCAAGTTACAAAAGGTTCCTATCCAAATCCTCTGTTTGATTCTAATTCTTCAGATTTTGAAATGGAAAACGCAAATCATGTGCTTCAAACAAAAGTACTTGAGCTTGAAACTCTTTTAGCTCAAAGAACAAACGATCTTGAGGATGTCAAAACTGATCTTTTCAACAAAACAAACAAATTCGAAACATATTTTGAAAAACTTGAAAAAGAAAATATTGTTTTCGAACGAAAATTGGCTCGTAAAATAGATGATTCAAAAGCTGAAAAAGATCATTTTTTGAAACAAACTGCCTCTTTGGAATCTAAATTGGCATCTCAGGATCATCTTTCTCTTCAAAAAGAATACAGTGATTTGCGAACATCATACAATGCCTTAAAAACAAAGTTTGATGATCTTAACCGTTCAAAAGGAAAATCTCCTCTTTCAACACCAAAAGTGAGTGTTCCAAAGAAGGTTTACACGAGTGAATCTTCAAAACCATTTTCGAAAAAGGTTTCCCAGTTTACCACCTATTCTTTGCAAAAAGGAAGGAAGTTTTCCAAGAAACCAAGATTTTCTGAAACACTCACTCCTCAAAAGCTTTCAAGGTCAAACATGTCTCATGAAGAGACTTCAAGATTTCAAACTCCACAATCTAGCTTTACACGGGTAAGGCAAGTGTGGAGACCAAAGCAAAGTCCTTCAAACTCTGAAAAACTTCCGCTGCAACACAAGGACTCTGTTTTGAAAAAGGATTTTAAATCTCCGTTGATTCCGCGAGTGTTATTTCCAAATGAAACACCTGTTCTCAGTCCTCGTTGGAATTCAACGCCTTTGAATCAGATTGACACAACTTACAAATGGATTGCAAAACATGCTAAACCCGTTGGTGCAGTGCTCAAATGGGTTCCAAAGGTTGTTGTCTAATCTGGTCAAAATGGCTTTTGTTCAATTCAGTTCAAAACCCGAGCTTCAATAATGGCTTTCGTATATTTCCGTACGAAACCCGAGCTTCAAAGAAAGGAAAGTGCTTCATCAAAAATTTCGAGCACTTATCCTAAAATCAATGGCTTGTAAGTATTTCAGCTTACAACCCGAGCTTCAATGTTTTGGCTTATGTACACATAACAGTGCATAACCCGTTTTTCAAAGAAAGGACCCTGTTGTACGCTTTATTGCAACAATCCTAAAAAGAAAAAGAAGTTTTCATGTAAAGTTCATCAAACCAAACTTCTTAATCTTAAGCAAAATTTTATTCAAATTTTCTTCAAAAGGTTTTTCAAATCTTTTCAAAAATTTTGCTTAAGATTTTTTAAATCGTTACTCCCCACTTGCTCCAAAGTTTTCAATAATGTCAAAACCAATGCAAGTTTTGAGGGGGAGTATTCATAAAAGAAATTTGTTCCAAAAAGTTCATGCAAAATCGTTTCTCCCTATTAGCTTTCCAAAAACAATGATTTTAATCAAACGGTATCAAAAATACCATCGAAATGCTATTTTTGAGGGGGAGAAATGGGATTAAAATGTGATCATGGTTCGAATCTCAAAGGAGCTCATCAGAAAGACTCAGTTTAACCCTCGAATTGACGAAACTAAATTTCAGTTATCGAAAAGACTTGTCCAGGACGGGTAATATTTTCAAGCTGGTTTACCAGTGATGTAAGCGTGTCTCGCAAAGGACTTGTCTGAGTAGAATGTACCAATTCGAGAGATGATCATTGAATATGACCGGGACGGGTAATAATTTCAAGCTAGTGTAACTAGTGATGTAAGCGTGTCTCGCGAAGCTCATGTTCATTGAAAATTGATCATTTCAAATGTGCGAACTCTACCCATCATGTGCAATTTATTTCAAAATGCATGAGCACATGTGAAGGGGGAGTATTTCAGAAAATGCAAAACTCTTGAAGTGTTAACCAAAATGTGTTTTTACATAAACGCTTTGAGAGATTTTCACAAAAGGTTTTATGGCAAGTGATCAACAAATCTAGGATAATCATGGAGTAATAAGGTGATTATGGTTAGGTAATGTCTAATGATCCGCCAGAACCGGAGGGATCTACCCAAGGACAATTCCAATAGTTTAAAATTAGAAGTCCTTAGGTATGATTGAAAAAAGGAGCAAATGAGAAAGGAGAAAGAAGGGGTTGAAGAATGAAAAAGAAAAGTTTAATGATAGGGTGAAAAGAAATAGCCCTTCATGAAAACTTAGGAAAGAAACCGGGTCAATACATATGCTATCGGTACTCACTAAGGTGATACTGATATCGAAGACAAGACGTCATGGACCTAGTGCCGCGGTGCACAAACCCCTCCTTGCCACTCAGATATCTCTTAAAAGATATTTATTTCATTTCTCACGGAGAACAATGCATAATCTATCGACCTCTCACTCCGAGATGAGTTGATATTGAAAAGGTGGCACTCTGCTCCATGCCTCTGACGACTAAAACCAAAACGCACATTATTGAGTCTAGAGACATGAGATTCATCAAAGATCTCTTAGGAACACTTTTAATAAAATACACTTGTGTTCACCAAAAAGAACATAAGTTGTAAGTGTCATAATGAGATCTGAACCTAGAATTGCTGGACGATTTATTGCTAACTGTTTTATGCAGGTACTGAAGAAAGTCCATCGATCATCGTATGTCTCAACATCTAAATTGGAAGAAACGACGCTGTAAATACATGAAGATGTTGATCAAGGCAAAGAACAATCCATAAGATGATATGATGAAGATCACAATGCATGAAGGAACAAAGAATCACAAAGTTCAAGACCCAGAAGTCTAAAGATCTAATCACGTAGTGCATCTTTTGAATGACCATCCCTTAGGGGGAGATTGTTAGCTTTAAATTTAGTGTTTAAAGTGATGGTCATTCATTGTATTAGAACTTTGTATCATGTGGGCTTGTATTAGACTTAGAATGCAATGTAAAAGCCCAACCCAAGTGGTAAAGCCCACTAGCCCACATCAAAAGCCTTTAGGGCAAAAAGGGTGTGCTATATAAAGCACCTTATCCTCATTTGTATGTGTGGTTCACAGGTGTATGTGTGTGTTTTAATAGAAAAAGCTTAAACATCTCTATCTTTATTTATAACATACGATCCAACATATTCATCTTGTCCCATCTCCTCTTGTGTTTAAACGCCCCATATTAGTGTGATAAAGAGTGATTATCGATGCCGGTTTTTCATATGTCGATATTTAAAGCTCCTTCGTATGTTCTCAAAGCTCTTGAATCAATTCGTAGTCGATTTTTTAATGGTCAAGATAACAATACTCGTAAAGCTTCATGGGTGAAGTGGGAGAATGTTTTAACGTCTAAGGATAAAGGGGGTTTAGGGGTTTCAAGTCTATATGCGCTTAATAGAGGCCTCATGTTAAAATGGATTTGGCGTTTTTATTCTCAAAAGGCATCGTTATGGACGAGAGTTATCAAAGCTATCCATGGTGACGATGGTAAGCTTGTTGGGGATACGATAATGGGGGTTCAAACTTGTTGGACGACGATTGTTAAGGAGGTCAAACGATTGAAAGATAAGGGTATAAATGTGGAGGATTTGATCCACGTAAAGCTGGGGAATGGCGATACTATGTTGTTTTGGGAAGATAAATGGTATTCAGGTGGTAGAATGAAAGATATGTTCCCGCGGTTATATGCGCTTGAGACGATTAAAAATGCGACTGTCCGAATGAAAATCATGGGTCCAAGTCTTCACGATTCTTTCAGAAGGAAGATTAGAGGCGGAGCTGAAGAAGCTCAACTTATTTCTTTACTGGATATTATGCAGGAAACTCATTTGATGCCTAAGGAAGATAGATATCACTGGTCGCTTGAGAGTGACGGGGAGTTCACGGTCTCCTCTATCCGCAAGTTAATCGATGGTAAGCGCTTTCAGGAGGTAGGTAGTTATACCAGGTGGGTTAAATCCGTTCCAAATAAGGTGAACATCACGGCTTGGAAGATAAAAACTGACGCGTTGCCTTCGAGATTTAATCTCTCACGTCGAGGTATGGACATGGATTCTATAATGTGTCCGGTGTGCAATGAAGGTGTGGAAACAACGAGGCATTTGTTTTTCCAATGCGATATGGCGAAACAACTCATGCGTAAGGTAACTTCTTGGTGGAATGTCGACTTCGAGAATGTGAGTTCTTATGAGGAATGGCGTACGTGGTTGGTGTCAATTCGGCTCCCAAACAAGTTGAAAGGTATGATGGAAGGTGTCTTCTATGGCTTATGGTGGTTAATTTGGAATTTCAGAAACAAGCTCTTGTTCGATAACAAGATTCTTAAGAAGGCGTTAATTTTTGATAATTTAGTTTCTTTGTCTTTTAATTGGTGTAAGTATAGATGTAAAGCGTCGCCTAAATGGGACGATTGGCTTAAGAACCCTTACCTTATTTCCGTTTGATCTAGCTCCTTGCTAGTTTAATAAAATGCCGTTCCAAAAAAAAAGAGTGATTATCGACGACAACAAGATCTCTGACAGTTAAAATGCAAAGAAATACCATGTAGTATTAAAAAGGGCAAATCGCACAAAAAGGTATCAAAGTTAGGGTCTTTTTCCAATTAAGGTATTATGCTTTTTTTCGCGCAGATTTGGGTACCCAACTTTTTTTTTTGGCGGATTTGGGTTTTTCACTAACGGTCGTTAACTCAGTTTGTTAGTAAGTTACATGTTTGGTCCTTGAAAGTTAGGACTTAATTCATGCAACATCCAACAACAATTTCGAATTTTTTTTTTACATGTTTGGTCCTCGAATTCAAGGACCAATTTCATGAAACATCCAAAAAAAAAAAAATTCGAAAAATATTTATAAAAAAATTATAAAAAAAATATTTTCTTAAAATATTTATATATTACTTTTTAAATTAGTTTTTTTTCGAAAAATATTTAAAAAAAAAATAAAAAAAATATTTCGAAAAAATTAAAAATATTTAAAAAAAAAAAAATTTTCAAAAAATATTATTTTTAAAAATATTTTTTTCGAAAAATTAAAAAAAAAATATTTCGAAAAATTAAAAAAAAATTTTAGAAAAATTAAAAAAAAAAAAAAATTTCGAAAAATATTTTTTTTCAAAAAAAAATATTTTTCGAAATTTTTTTTTTTAATTTTTCGAAATATTTTTTTTTAATTTTTCGAAAAAAAATTTTCAAAAAAAAAAATTTTTCGAAAAATATATATAGTATTTTTTTTCAAATATTTTGAGTTAACACCTACACACATTCATATACTCTCTCTCTTGTTTTTATCTCATTGCCTTTCAAGCCTAACTACCAAATCTGATATGGCACCCTTCATCACATGTATACAAAACCCCTCAACAACCACTGCCACCCCTAACAACACCAAACATTGATCCTGTTCTTCGAAGCACAAAAAGACCAAGGCATCAAGATCTTTAAACAGGTCTCGGGTAGGTTTACTTTTGTTGTTCGTTTAAGATCTATGATGATTTTCTTCTATGCATTTGTTTTAAGAACAAATCCGAGTAGAAAAACTGAGATCCGTTTTTTGTTTTTGTTTTCGAGTTCCAATCTTTGTTGTTGTGGATATGGAGATAGGTTTGAGGTTGTGGATCTATGTTTGTGGTTGATTAGATAGATATGTTTTTATGAGTTGGAGCAGTGATGAGGAATTTGGTGTTTTGGATCTTAATATTGCAAAATAGTGAGTTGGGGTTTGACGATAAAGATGAATTTTTTGGTGGTTTGGATCTAAATATTGGAGCAGTGATGAGGAATTTTTTGTTGTTACTCATGGCATGTTTTGAACCAGTTTAGATCATTCCAGTTAAGCCTATGTTTATCCTTTGAAGTTTGAACAATGTGTTAGAAATGATTTCGATATTAAAATGACTATATATGACTTTAGATTATTGTGAGTGGATCTTTGACTGCTTCTAAAGATATGTACATAAAAGATTTAGTCAACAATATAAAGCTACAATTGGAGCTGCTTTTGTGACCAAGGAATTGCAGATAAATGTTTGAATTGGGTTGAATTGATTTTGTGAATTGCAGATATGTACATAAAATATTTTTTTTTTAATTTTTTTTTAAATATTTTACGAAAAAAAAAATATATTTTTCGAAAAAAATATTAATTTTTTTGAAAATATTTTTAATTTTTTCGAAATATTTTTTTTTAATTTTTTTTAAATATTTTTCGAAAAAAAAAATATATTTTTCGAAAAAAATATTAATTTTTTCGAAAATATTTTTAATTTTTTAGAAATATTTTTTTTTTTAATTTTTTTTTAAATATTTTTCAAAAAAAAGTAATTTAAAAAGCAATATATAAATATTTTAAGAAAATATTTTTTTTTAAAATATTTTTCGAATTTTTTTTTTAATTTTGAATGTTTCATGAAATGAGTATAAGAATTTGAGTACCAAATATGTAAAAAAAAAAATTCGAAATTGTTGTTGGATGTTGCATGAACTGAGTCCTCGAATTCAAGGACCAAACATGTAACTTACTAACGAACTTTGTTAACGACCGTTAGTGAGAAACCCAAATCCGCCTGAACAGTAAAGTTGGGTACCCAAATCTGCGCGAAAAAAAGAATAATACCTTAATTGGAAAAAGACCCTAACTTTGATACCTTTTTGTGCGATTTGCCCTGTAGTATTAAAAACTCATACCGCTGTATGTATTCATTTGTTTTAAATATGAAGACTTGATAATTTCAATTTTTATTACTTTACAAATTTCTCATCTTATTGTATACTAGATAAGTTTGATTTTATATCGTCTAACAAACAAACAATATAACTCTATAGTGAGTATAAAACCTGCTAAATTACTTCGCTCAAATACTCGCAATATATTGTTACCATCTTAAAACTTTTGTAATCGGAAATAACGTTTAAATTATCAATAAATAGATAAATAATGGAGCATAAGTAGACAAGTTAGCCAACCTTAAGCTCGTTTCAACAACTTATTTCAATGTCATATGCTTTTTAACTAAATAGCTTATATATAAACCATTTTGAAAGAGCACCTATTTCCACGACAAATATTAGTTAGAGCTGATGGTTGTAAAAGCTTAAGCTAGAGTTTGAATTTTAATTTCAGACAAGCTTGGCAAAGTGACCGAAGCTCGTACTTAAAAGGTTAAATTGACATACAAAGATATCAAAAACATAAATACAACACATTAATTGATTAGTAAGGATATTATTGTAACTAGTTAGTTTACGGGCCTATTTGGCAAGAGCTTTTTGAGGAGCTGTCAGCTTTTTGTTACAAAAATAATTTTCTATTAAATAAGTAGCCCCGTTTGTATACATCAACTTCAAGCTTTTATTTTAAACAAATAGCTCTTAAATGAAAAGCTGATTCATGAAGCTTTTTAAATATCTTGGAGCTGTTAAAATTTTAAATTACTGATATACCCTCCAAATATTTGTTTATAATTATAAATATGTTATTTTATGTCATTTTACATCCTATAATTACATTTAACAGCTAACTTACCAAACACTTTTATTGAAAAAAAGATACAACTTGTAGCTCATGTTAACAGTTTTGCAGTTTACAGCTTACAACTTACAGTTAACAGCTTACAACATACAGTTTACAACTAGTTTTGCTAAAAATACCCACAACCTCCAACTCCTTTCCAAAAACTACTCATTAAGCTTCTATTTATTTTTCTTATAAATTCAAAAGCTGAAAAAAAAATGTTGTCAAACAAAGCTTAATTTCATATACTAGTAATTTTAAGGGCAAATCCTTTAAAAACGTATGGAACTTGTCGTGAATATTGGTTTTGTGTGACCAACAAAAAATCTGTAAAAAATGACAACTTATCTCCTAGAAACTCACTTATTTACGCATGAATTTACCTCCCCAACCGGTTTGCTCCATGTCATCCGATTGGTGCCACCTGTTTTTCAACTTTATATCCAGTTTCCCACCAAACACCTAAAAGTCAAACATCAAAGCTTCATCGTCATCATAAGTATTCATTTCCAACTTTAATTTATATCAAGTTTCCCCACCAAACACCTAAAAATTAAGCAAAATAAAACGTGAACAAACAAAATCAAGCAAAAAAAACCTTCCTAAATATAGAAAACGACTTCAATCCTTGAGAAAAACTACATATCCTTCACATCTTCCAAATTTTTAACTATCTATCCAAGTTCATGATGATGTTGGTATCTTGAAGTTCTTGAAACCTTAGATTAATACCCACACAAAATATTAGTTTTCTACACAAAGCATTGTCCTGTACAAAAAATGACCCATTTCATACAAAACGTGCTTTGACCCATCATCTAATTCCTTTGATCCTCCAATGTTTCATGTGCTATTTATGAAGACTGAACTAGAAGTATGAATGGGACTAGAAGACCACCTTTAACTAAAGTCAAGTAATCCCAGTAAACTTCTTTCCTTATGCTTCCTTTTTCCCTTTCTTCTTCATGCACCAATCTACCTTCCTTTTTCGACATCTCTGTGCATAAGTTGTGCTCAGAATCTTGCCTAGTTTGCTCCAGTTTTGTGATCAAAGTGGCTTCTTCATCTCCGACTGTTTGTTCAAATTCTCTACTCGAACTCTCAACTGCTATCACTGACTCTAGTGCTTGGTTGTGAGCTCCAACTAGAACTTCAAATCCTATACTACAATAACCATAACAACAGTCCACAGCAACCCAATCAACAACATACAATATCTCAGTCCCAATCCTATCGACAAACTACTTCAAAGTCAACTACAATAAGCAAGAACCACAAACCTCCATATCCTAAATCCTATCTCTGAGGCTACAAAAGATCGAAACAACAACCCCTCAACAGAAAACAACAAAAGATCTAAAAATCTTTTTTACCTAGTGGTGGTCTCCTTTGTGGTGGTGGGTTTCGGTGGTTGAGGAGTTACGGTGGTGGTGGGGTTTCGTTGGTGTTGTGATTTGGAAATGGTGGTGTTCCTGTGGTGGAGCGAGAGATTGGAGGATCAAAGGAATTAGATGATGGGTCAAAGGGTAAAGGAATTTAGTGGCTGAGATTGGAGGATCAAAAGACTGTTTTATGATATTGTTTTTTTGGTAAAAGAAATAATGAGGTGTAAATACAAGTGGCATTTTATGATATTGTTTTTTGGTAATAAACTAGTAACCGGATTAGGGGGTAAAAGATTGCGTAAATAAGTGTGTTTTTGGGAGATAATTTGTCAATTTTTACCGATTTTTTGTTCGTCACGCAAAACCAATTTTCACGACAAGTTTCATACGTTTTTAAAGGATTTGCCCTAATTTTAATACCTCATTTTGATAAGTAGTATTATTAAGAATTAACTTTTATATTTACATAGATGTGTAAGGCAAACGAGCAACAAGCTGCGCCGCTAGCCCTTTTAGAAAATGTAGTAATCAATTAGAAAATGTTAAACTAAAATTTTGTTTAACAAAATACGACTTTTAAGAACACATAGATATGAAAGTACTAAAAAGTCTAATTTCTATAGTTTTATTGTGTGAAGTTCTTGTGTTCATAACTTTTAAATAGAAACGAACACCAGTATGATTATAGCCCAATGTCAAATCAATATTTCCTAACGTTGCTTAAATGGTTATTTTTTTCTACATTTTATTTCTTAGCGTTGCTTAAATAAGATACGACTAACTCAATTAAACATTTTATTAAATTAAAATATATAAGTCCATATGTAATTAAATGTTATCTTCTCGCCCTATAAAACCCAAAACTCTTATTGTCAGATTTCCATCACAAAAACATATCTTACATAATATTGTTATCGAACATGGAATTTCAACTCGCCTACGCTCTTCTTCTAGCCATCAACTTGATACACGGTAAAGCTTTACTTCATGTGGTTTGTTGGTATTACGGATTCAGTACTTTTTTTTTTAATTTTCTTTACGGGGTCTAGTCACTGTGGTTTTAACCCATCACAGATCGAGTCCAAAATGCTACATAAATGGTCCATGTGGCTTGCCGGGTGTTACGGATTCAGTCAATTTTCATTTTCGTTACGGGTGGCTTTGGACTGGATTCATAATGGGTCTAAACCACAGTGACTGGAATCGTAACGAAAATGAAAAATGGACCGAACACATAAAACCCGACAAACCACAGGAACCATTTATGTAGTTAACTCTTTAGTATATGCATGCATATCTATATACTCTAAAGATTCAATGGCTTAATTTAATGTGGAAGAGTGATTGTGCATAAAGGGTTGTAAGGTACAAGGTAGTTTAAGCTACATGTAGAATATATGAATCTATTATATTTAAGCTACGGAATTCAATGCAAACAAGTTGAGGAGGCTTTAATTTTGTTTGTGTTTTTAGAAGTAATGAAGGTGAATATGAAGTGGTTCGGTTACCAGGAAGATGAATATGAAGTGGTTCTGCATTAGATGTAGAAGATGTATGGTTTTTGCAATCAAATAAGTCGTTATAAATAGACAACTATCACCTTCTTCACCACATTATTTTTTTGGGCACCAATTTTCACCACCACGCCCACATAATTGTAATCATAGAACTTGATCCTCGATGTTAGTGTTATATCAGTACAAAAAATTACATACACCATTGTAATCCGTTAATGGCTATATTCTAAATTTCAATGCAGCACCAACTAACCAATTTTCTTTTGATCTCTACTTTTTGTTTCTAGGTACATGAAGAGAATGAAATGGATCGCATGCTGGCAATTGATGGCATTGAACTCATTGGCATCAACAACCGTAACCTTGGTATGTACCCCATCTGTTTATGGCTCAAGATCTGTGATTTAACAAGCTTGCTAATTAGATAAATAGTTTTGAAATACACAAAGTGTATCTTATTGTATTACACTATCATTTTTTATTTTTTTTTTAGAACGGCAGAATATATTAAGCTAGCAAGACGCTAGAAAAAAATTACAAAGAGAAAACCACTAAAGGGTTTTGAATCCAATTGTTCCAAGAAATTAAAGGCAACTTATTTCTAGAAGAATACCACCTAAAAGAGCGATCCATTATCATATCAATGACAATGCTACGCTTAGGATGAGCGGCTCCAAATAACGTTTCATTGCAAAAGTTCCACAGCGACCAAAGGGCAGCCCCACAAATGACTTCCAGAATAGCCTTCTTATTAGTTGGCATGTGAAGATCGTCTATCCAGGCAAACATGCCATGCATATTGGAAATGGAAGGAGGATTTAAATCCAACCACTTGAAAATCTTATTCCAAATAGAAGTAGCAAACGAGCATACCCACAAGGAGTGAAACGACGTTTCGATCCCGCTGTCACAAACCGAACAGGTAATAGAAGCAACATCAATACCTTTCCGGCTAAGATTCCATCGAGATGGAAGACGGTCACGGAGAGTCCTCCAAATAAAAATATTAATCTTCTTTGGAAGAATTTTGTTCCACCTTGTTGCACACCCGCCATCACGGAGAAAAAGATTATCAATATGACATCGAGCACTTTTAACCGTGAAAAAGGGAGTTCCAATGGACCAAATCCAAGCATCCTCCGAGTCATTGAGCGTTGTAGCAGAAAGAATGTTGTGAAGAGAAGCCAACTGGTTGGCATTAGAACCTCTTGAGATATTGCGACTCCATTCAAAGTGCCATCCGTTATTCCAGTAGTCACGAACCAAGCAATCGCTGTTAACAGCTAAACGAAAAAGACGTGGATATTGGAGTTTAAAAGAAAGGTTTCCAGCCCATGTGTCATGCCAAAAATTCGTTGAAGCTCCGTTATTAACACGCCTCTGAATAGAACAGTGAGGTATAAAGCCTTTGTCATGCATTGTGTTAATGGAACCAACAATTCTGCTCCAAACTCCATTACCTTTTACGTGACTAAAGAAGGATGAGCTGTCTTTATTCGTACCATGGATAGCAACAAGCAGGCGAGACCATAAGGCGTGGGGGTTATTAAGAAATCTCCAACGCCATTTTTGTATGAGAGCATGATTCAACGAGTAAAGACTACCAATACCAAGGCCCCCTTTTTCTTTAGAGGCAAGAACTGAGTTCCAAGAAATCCATGAGATCTTTTTTGTTTTATCGGTACTTCCCCAAAAGAACTTAGCCCTAATCGATTCAAGCTTTTTGTTGACGAGAGCAGGCATAGGAAATAGAGAGAAATAATACGTACCAAGAGCACCCAAAACCGAAGTAATGAGAGTAGATCTTCCACCAATGGAAAGAAGAGCAGCTTTCCAATTAGATAATCTTTTAGTGAACTTATCAACAATAGAGTCCCAATTCTTCACAAGAGCCATGTTACAATCAATAGGTAATCCCAAGTAGCAAAAAGAAGATACCAAAGCATTGCAACCTGTTATCGAAGCTAGAGAAGCAACTTCATCAAAAGGAACACCAATACCAAGAAGTTTAGATTTATGATAATTAATCTTGAGGCCCGAAACTCGATGAAAGCAATTAAGAATAGAAACCAAACTTTTGATATTAGTCCGCGACCAATCACCAATGAATAAGGCATCATCAGCAAAGAATAAATGCGAAAGATTCAAAGAATTGACATTGAAACCTTTGTATAAACCAGCAGCCATAGCATCTTCCATCGCAACATGAAGACCTTCCATAGCTATTATGAAGAGAAAAGGAGATAAAGGATCCCCTTGACGAAGGCCGCGTTGAATATTGAACTCACTAGTGGGGCTACCATTGATTAATATCGAAGAGGAAGCAGAGGATAAGCAACCCGAGATCCACTTTATCCAAGTTTCACTAAACCCCATGAAATGCATAACTCGAAAAAGGAAATCCCAAGAAATAGAGTCGAAGGCTTTCTCAAAATCAATTTTAAAGACCATAAGCTTAGACCTTTTGCGTTTACACCACTGAATCACTTCGTTAACCATCAAGGGGCCATCAAGAATCTGCCGGTGTTTAACAAACGCGGATTGTTCTTGACTAATGACGGTATCAATAACCCGAGCTAACCGATTAGCCATGACTTTGGCTATGATTTTTATTGGGCACCGATGAGGCTAATAGGCCGAAAATCACTAATCACCATAGGGTTTGGGACTTTAGGAATAAGGGTGATAAAAGAAGTGTTACACCCTCTTGGAATAAAACCAGTGTTAACAAAGTGCTGAACAAATTCCACAATGTCGCTTTTGAACACGTCCCAAAAGGCTTTGTAGAAAGCAAAGGTGAAGCCATCTGGCCCCGGGGATTTGTCGGAACCACAATCCCAAATAGCGTCTTTTATTTCAGATTCAGTAACTGAAGAAGTAAGGTAAACGTTTTGCTCATCACTTAGGGATTTATAAAAAGGGCTTCGATTGACAATATTCACCACATCAACCTTTTGAAATTTCTTTTCGTAGAACGTAAAAAAAGCGTTCTTAATCCCTATGGGTTCTTCAATCCAATGTCCATCCAGTTTAATACCCTGAATGGCTAAATACCTACGTTTCTGATTAATAATGGCATGGAAGAATTTCGTGTTTTCGTCCGCCTCAATACCCCATTTAATTTTAGCTTTCTGAGATGAATCAATGTTCTCCTTTTCGTCCGCCTCAATACACTATCATTTTTTATTATTTTGCAAAAGAAAAGATGACTGCAGTGAGGAATAAAGTAATCCATGTAATAAATAAAACGATCCAAGAGAAATCACAAGGGACAATGCCATCAATGCACTCAAGATCTTCAAAGTTTGCTTCTGCGCACAATAGCGTTGGTTAGTTATTTGCATTAGTTTATAATTAATTTAGATGAATAATGGAAGTTCAACTTATAGAATGAAATTAAGTTTATGTAACATACCCTATCATTAGGCGTAGCGTATATGATAAAAATGCTGACATAGACAGTTTCAATGACTGAACCGAGAGCATTAACAGTAATCAGAAGAAACGTGTTTCCTTCTCTGATTAACGAATGGTACATCCACAACAATGCACTAAACAACGATAACACATATGGCGGATTTCCTCTTGCATATTTTGATAAATGTTGGCCTGCAATATTTAGTTTCACCAAAGATTTATTAGTCTAAGGGTTGGTTCAAAATATTTAACTTCTTTCTACAATTAATAAAACTAAATCATTAGTTGACTTACATTGGAGCAAACTAGACACAAGTAGACACAATGTTACCTGCAACATCGTCACATTCAACAACAAAACGCCATCAGATTTTAGTGATCAAACAAACATAAAGAAATGTATATATTAATCATTTATTTTGACGTTTAATTAGTAAATTACATGGTAACACTAACACTTATTGGTTTCAAAAAGGAAGGTTGTCAGGTTGATCATGCATATCAGACCTTGCACTAATTTTATATGTCCAACAAAATAAAAAATAAATAGATTTATGAATGATGTAATTCTAACAGGCATGTGTCAAAGGCGAAAATGAGATTTATACTTAGAAATTATGATATGGTATCCAACACACAGATCAATCATCATTACATTATATTTTTTAAATATGGTATCTAAGTAAGATCTAACTCCGGATTCTTCACAAGTATGCATGAAATATAACTTTGTTTTCTTGATACGACAGTCGGAGAAGAAGAACCACCTTCTACACCACCACTAGCTATCTCTCCCATGGAAGAAAATTTGAATAAAAAAATCAGCAGCAAATGATCATATGTGTATTGTATGGTTTTTAATATATAGAGAGAAAAATAGAAGTTTAAATAGAGTTAGAGACGTCAGAAGTGGGATTCTTTGATTTTATACTTGATTAAGTTAATCAACATCTTTGTTTCTATGTATATATTTATTCTCTTTTAATAATCGAGTAATCAGCTTTAATCTTCCAACTAGGATTTGTCCAATAATCAACATGAGGAAGAGGCTGGAAATCAGAATCATATGTAAATCTCATTGACAAGAGTGATTGGATTGTCTCTTCTATGTTGACAAACTGCAATTGCATGAGAACAAGGAAATCTGTGGGTTTGTCATTTACCACATGTGCACTTTTGTTCATGATAATAGACAGTTTGAACATTTCCACCTTGACCATTTATTTTTCTAGCTGTAATAATCTGGTACACCGCCTTTGTGTAGTCGAACTCTTGGACGTGATGTCCTTGAGCACACATATCAACTTTCCTAAATATCTTCCATATGTTTGGTACGGTGGAAAATAAGTATTGCAGTTTGAAGCACTCACACAATGATTTTTGAACAATGTAACTGAGTTCATAAATGTTAGATCAATACATGCTCTAATGGGCAATTGTCTAGCACCTCGCAAGACATTGTTAAAGCTCTCTGATATATTTGTTGTTAGATCAATACACGTGTATTGTAGGATTTGTGCCTGTCTCATGAGTATCATTCTTATATCTTTGCTACACAATAGTCATCAAGTATTCCAAATTGTCATGAAGGATAATGTAATATGAGGGAGTACAATTTTGAAGTGCAACAGAGAACAAAGAGGTACAACCTATATTATGCATGCAGTTGGTCTTTTATTAATGCTTGATCTTAAATTCTTCTAATGGTGCTCTTAATTTTGCCTAATATATATACTTGGAAAAAATATGTGTGATGGTGACTTCTATATATGCCTTGTCATATTCGATTTTGCCTAATATATATATACTATTGATGAGGCGAAAAGTGTACCGCTTTTAAGGGGTCATTTAAGCCCGAAATCGTATTTATTTGATCAAATATTGCCCTAAATCGTTCCTTTTGTCATTTTAGGTACTTTTGAGGAGAAATCTGGAAAAGGAGGCATTTTGGACGTTTTTGGAGCATAAAAGTGAAGAAAACGGCAAAGTCTCAAAATTGTGCTGAAAGTCACCTTTGACGGCGTCAACATTAACTCCAGACGGCGTCATGCTTTGGCAAGAAAAGTTGGATGTGAAATTTACTCATGACGGGCCAGTGAGTTTGCATGAGAATTCTGACGGCGTCACGCTTTAACTAAATCAAGGGCGTCACGGCTTAAATCAAAGAGGGACGGCGTCACGTTATAGGTCCGACGGCGTCAAGCCTTGATAAGCCAGAATGGATTTTTGAAGAGCTAAAGAGGGACGGCGTCAAGAAGGTCACCCGGGAACCCTAAAAGCGGCGAGGTGACGGCGTCACAATGCATAAGGTGACGCCGTCAGATGTCAAAGTCTATATATAGTTTTCTAATTTTTTGTCATTAGAGGAGAGCTTAGTGTGTGGAATTTTGGGATAAAAACCCTAAGACGATTTTAGCTACTTTTTCAGGGCTTCTTGCCTTGAGATCTTCCATGTTTCATTGAAAGATAAGTTATCAATTAATCATTCAATATGTCTATGTGTTGTTTGATTCTATCTTATGCTTGTCTTTTGTTTAACATGTTAGGCTAATTTTATCTTGTGTTTGCTTAGATCTAATGAAACCTAGCTATTGATTATTGGTTGTTAGTGTGTTGTTAGTTGTATTGGATGATTGTTTATCTATGTTAGGCTTAAGAAAACTGGCTAACTTCCTGTTCGGTAACTTGCTTGAACGTCTTAAGAAACATGAACCAAACGCGTACTAAAGGTTTTTATGGTTGTATTTAATGCACAAGCGAATTCTAGTGATCCCATGTTAGGAGCTTCCTAGCCGGCTCGACATAGGAGTGAAGTAGGAGCTTGTAGAGTTTGGGGAAGTAAGTACGCCACCCCACGAATGGTATTAAGGAATACACCCGTCATCCACGCGACTAATACACACTAATTAACCGGTAAAAGATAGTTAGGGAGTAAGGAAATCTAAGTAAACACATTTCTCCACACATAAGTTTCTCACCACTTTTCATTTTTGTTATTTTATTTTATTTGCATTTGTAGTAATTTGGGTTAGTTGACTAGCAACTAATTCCGCCCACTCCTTCAAAACCCGAGATTTTACTTGCTTTCATAAAAATATAAAAACATAAAAAAGAATCTTCCTCAACCCTTAGACCTAATTAGAGTAGCCTTTCACACCTAACGAACACTATTCCCTGTGGAGAACGATCAATCCCCCGTACTTACCACTACACTATACTACATCGGTCAGGTACACTGCCTGGTGGGGTTGTAAGCCTCTTGAGATCCCTTGAGAGGTAAAACCTGTTGTAAGGTTGCAAAACCCACGCATCAAGTTTTTGGCGCCGTTGCCGGGGAATAGTTATTGTTTAGGTTGAATTTTTATTTCTATTAGGTCTACTCACTAGATTCCTTTCTAGTGAGATTTTTATTTTATTTTTCTAGGTTTTCTTTAGTCTATCTATTTTCTTCGTGTCTTTGTTCGTAACCATTACCGTCCGACATCATGGAAGATGGTAATATCCTTAACCCCCACAACCCACCACCACAACAACCACCACCACCTCCTAGAGCCCGTACTTTAGGAGAGTATTCCCGTCCTAGCCACCACGGCTATCGAAACACCATTGAGCTCACTCAAGGAGCCAATGTCACACCCTTGCGATCCGACACCATCCGGTTGGTGCAAAGCGGATGCGCATTCCATGGACTTCGTTCTGAAGATCCTAATCAACATCTCAAGGACTTTCTTAAAATCGTTGATTCTATAGACCTTGATGTTGCCACTCGAGAGACGACCCGATTGCGTCTCTTCCAATTCTCTCTGCGGGACCAAGCTAGTCAGTGGCTAGAACGTCAACCCGCAGGATCCATCACCTCTTGGGATGATCTCACCACTCGTTTCCTTGCTCAGTTTTTCCCACCGGGAAGAACTACCAAGCTAAGGAATGATATCTTGATGTTCCAACAACGTCAAGGCGAAACTCTCTACGAGGCATGGACTCGATTCAAGGACTTACTCCAAAAAGTCCCTCACCATGGCATAGAACTTTGGCTCCAAGTCCAAATCTTCTATGACCATATCAATCTCTCCACAAGGCAAACCATTGACCAATCGGCCGGTGGCAAGCTACGTGATCTAAGTGCGGAACAATCATGGGCTCTCCTAGAGGATCTTGCTCTTTATGACAACGAAAGTTGGAGTGATCCCCGTGATTTGAATAAAACGGTCAAGGCAATATCTTTGCCTTCTAACAATTCAAGCACTTCCGACCGTAGGATCATAGAACTTGAAGACCAAGTCAAGTTTCTCATGAAATCCTACGAGGCTCCTAAACCTTCAAGCCAAGTGAACAAAATCACTTCTTCATGTAAATTATGTAGTGGTCCCCACGACACTCATGATTGCATGGAACTTCCCAAACAGGCTTTCAAAGAATTCGCATCCTCGCGAATCGATAAGGCGGGAGATAAGTGGCTCGCCACTAATTATGGGCCCAAAAATTCCGAAGATGGGTATGAGGCATGGAAGAATAAGCCAAATTTTAGTTGGAACCAAACTCGTAGCGTATCATTCAATGACTCTACCCCGCTCACCTGGTCTGAACATTATCCTCAGCGACACACGCATAAACAACAAAATCGCGAGGAATCACTGCAAAAATTCATTCTCTCTCAAGAAACACGACTTTCCAAACTTGAGAATCAATTCAGACAACAGCAAGTTGATATGAACAACAAGGTTGATAACCTGTTAAAGGTTATCAATGATCGCCTTGCTGGCAGGTCAAATTGTGAGTTGGCACGAGTTAATGAGATCAAATCTGTTACGGTAACCCACCAAACACCCCCTCCTGTAAAAATCAAGCACCCTAGTAAACTTTTCAAATACATATCACAGAACGAAAAAAAAAAGGAGATACTCATACCCCTTCGAAACCTCTCCACTTCGTGAACACCATTACAACAATACCTGTTCCTAAACCAAATCTGGACCAACAAACAGCCAAGAATGTGGGACAATGAAATGGAGGGTGAAGTTCCCGAAAAGAAACCCGAGGCGCCCGACTACTATCTAGACTCACCAAAGAACTCGAGTACAATAAAGGTGAGTGATGAGGAGGGCTCGGAAGAGAAATCCGAAATACCTCATGGGCTTGCAGGACTGCTGGACCGCCCCCTGGTAGAGGAACTTGAGAGGGGCACAGCAAGGTCGCCTATGGGATTCGGAGAGAGAATAGAGGATGGCGCTCCTAGGGTCTTTAAGATTTCTTGCACCACTAGGAAAAAGTTTATAAAAGATGCCTACATAAACCCCAACTCTTCTATAAGTGCAATATCCCTTTCTCTATATAATGAAGCCTTCACTGAACAAGTCAAATATGAAGGGTCTAATATCATCGGGGTAATAAGGAGGGTACCAATTGTGATAGAAAAGTTCCTCTTTCATATCGAGTTAACTGTAATTAATAACATGAACCCTATCATCAGCCCACCCTTAACTGGCCTTGTTCTAGGCAAACCATTCATAAAAGCAACGGGAGTGATACTCGATGAGGATGATAGGAGTGCATTATTTACCGATGGTGTCAGGAAAGTGATTTTTCGGGATGGCTGTGAAGAAGTGTATGAGTATCAACCATCAGCGAGAAGCAACACATGGGGGTTACGCGGTAGAAGGCCTGGCCGAATTAAGCGATGTGATCCGAATAATCTCAAAATACCTTGCATGATTGGTCACAAGCATTTTTATAATGTTTACATCGACACATGCTTACCCAAAAATGTGATGTCCCTGTTTCATTATAACAACATTTGCAGATGGGGGATGATTCATAAAGGGAAGGACAACATTGGCATAGATGATGATGTACAGGTGTTTATAGGAAACATGACATTCACTATGAGCTTCGCAATCGTCGATAATATCGAAAAGTACATCGATCCCAGGTTATCACAAATTGTTTTTGGGGCACCTTTTTGCAAGGCCACAAGCTTGGTTGTGGACGAGCTCAATGGGATCATGACTTTCACCGATGGGATTAGGGAAATCTCATACCAAACGCCTCACAAGATGAGAGAATTCAAGGAGATTGATTATGATGGGCTCGATAGGTTAAGTTCCCAACTAGTGTTGTGTGATGATGATGTGAGAAGGGGATGTACGGACACTTTTGACCTGTCAAGTGGATTCTTTAAGCATGATAAGGAGCTTAGTTCTAAATACCGAAATAATCCCTTTGATCTCGAGGACCCGAAATACCTTCACTATGAAAGTGATTCTGATAGAGAATCAAAGGAGAATGGCCTAGGAACCGTGACCGATAATGGAGTCACGTAATGTACGTGACTTTGAGTCTAGCTACAAGACTCGTTAATAAAGAAAGGCGCTTCTTGGGAGGCAACCCAAGCTTTATTTGTTTTATTTGCTTTGTGTGTTTATTTATTTCTTTGTTTGTTTTATTTGTTTCCATATGTGTGTTTAATTTTTATTCTTATTGATTCGTGTTCAAAACTAATTTGTGAAAATGCTTTATTTTGTTTTTAACTTCGTCTTAACTACATATAAAGGTATTTTGCAAAAGTTAAGTGTAAGGGAAAGTCAAATTGGTTTATTAGAACACATATGAACATGAATCGTAATAATAATAAATTAACATACATATTAGAGTGTGTTTGAGTCAAATGCTTGTATCGAGTCATAATGATGTTTTGCAGGATTTCCAGGAAGTAAGGTAAAGGTTTTTCCAGAAATTTTCCGGAAACTTAAAACGAAAATTTTTGTCAGGTCATTTCTGACGGCGTCAGGGGTTATAACCTGACGGCGTCAGATTTAATTTTCAGAAATTTTTGAAAGTTTTGTTTTTAGAAAAGTTTTTATTAAAATCTCCAACTTATAATCTCCAGGAATCTGCAAAGTTATCATTCCACAAGCATTATATCCTTATATATAGATTTTATCCCGCCGATGTTATGCAGGTTTTCGTGTTTGTTTTCTCAGGTTCAACAGGTTATTTTGGACAAGGAAATGTTTTGAATCAAGCTTATGGCGATGCATTAGTCATGGAGCTTCAACATTCTCTTTGGAGGAAGATTTAACCGTGTAATTTCATTATCCAACGAGCGAATCAGGGGAGTATTTGATTTCATTCTTTTACTTTTTCTTTTACATCTTGTTATTTGAACATTAGGGACAATGTTCATCTTAAGTGTAAGGGGAGGGTAAAAGTACGATTTTAGAGAATGCTATTACGCTTGATTTTTGTTTGTTTAATAGTAGATGTGTAATAAAACTGAGAGAAATACTTGTTAAGGTAATTTTAGTGCCAAATTTAAAATTTTTTACAACATATAGGAGTGAAACTTTGATCTTAATGAGCGTCTCACGGATAGGAGTTATATGACTAGCACAAAAACCGTACCACTAAAAAATTTTCCACCCCCAAATATGTGAGGTTCGCCCCTAGAATTGGTAGGAAAAGCATTTATGCTATGATGTGTGTACCGGTAGCACTTAGATTCTAGAACTTGCGTTAGGACCATTCCAAGGCCACAAGTGAGACTACATTCGTGTAGTTAGATTTACTACATGATAAGAGGCATTAGGATTAACCCATTGTTTTACACCTGTGTTTTTGTTATAATTACATTGGCTACATTGGTCAAGTAATTCTCCCACACCCTTTGCGTTGTACTCATTTTTAGTACACGATACCCCTAGTACACCCCTCAGAGCCTATCTTTTCGTTTCGACCTTTAAGCATTTTACTTAAAGGAAGAATTTGTTACACCCCACTTAAATGTACACCCAAATCGCCTTAGCCTACCTTGTATGCACTCATCTTTAGTGCATTATTGTGACAACATTTGTTTAAACCCAAGTTAATTATCTAATTGATTACATGGTTGCTAAGTCGAGTCATATCCTTGTACATATTGTTTTGGGACGATTGGGACTCATGGGTAAAGTACTAGTGTAATGGAGTAATGGGGAAGAACATCATTTATTACCCCCATATGTGCTAAATGTTTTAAAAGTACTCCAAGTTTTTCAATTATCTTAATTCGAGTCATTAGAATAGTTATTTGTAAAGTTATGTAAAAGTTCAAGTGTAAGGGGATGCAACGCCCCTATGATGTATTATTTTGGATGGTAGGGTAAAAGTGTATGCAAAAAAAAAAAAAAAAAAAAAAAAAAAAAAAAAAAAAAAAAAAAATCAAGAAAAATACAAAAAAATGAGAAAAAGAAAAATAGAAAAAAACATACGGACTACCATCCCGTTTTATTTTATGTTTATTTTATGTTTATGTTTTGTTATTTTCTTTCATTAGCTTAAGATCGAGTCTAGTCTTGGCTTAGCAACATTGTATAGTACATGTAATTGATCAAGATCTTTAACTCGCCACCAGTAAAATATCCCGTATCCAACAAAACCGTGTTTTCCTTTTCCCTACACCTAACGTTATAACCCATTTAAAAGCCCTCTTTGATAGTTTATCTTAGGTGCTTACGCCTAGTGGAGGAGGTTTTCGATCCTTTCCCAAGCCTATGGTAATCTATTTGCTATGACAGGTAGTGAGAGATATTTTCCGTTTTCATTTATGAGATTTATTTTGATGACACTTGAGAGATGTGAGTATCTAAACACTACTTGTGAGGTGCTAGTATGTAATCTCCGTGCTTATTATGATTGAAGTGGAACGATTATTTGTTGTAATTACTTTTATGTTTGCATTAAATGACCCCTAACTTGTATTTTGATTAGAATAAAAGCGCATTTGCTTGAGGACAAGCAAATCTCAAGTGTAAGGGTATTTGATGAGGCGAAAAGTGTACCGCTTTTAAGGGGTCATTTAAGCCCGAAATCGTATTTATTTGATCAAATATTGCCCTAAATCGTTCCTTTTGTCATTTTAGGTACTTTTGAGGAGAAATCTGGAAAAGGAGGCATTTTGGACGTTTTTGGAGCATAAAAGTGAAGAAAACGGCAAAGTCTCAAAATTGTGCTGAAAGTCACCTTTGACGGCGTCAACATTAACTCCAGACGGCGTCATGCTTTGGCAAGAAAAGTTGGATGTGAAATTTACTCATGACGGGCCAGTGAGTTTGCATGAGAATTCTGACGGCGTCACGCTTTAACTAAATCAAGGGCGTCACGGCTTAAATCAAAGAGGGACGGCGTCACGTTATAGGTCCGACGGCGTCAAGCCTTGATAAGCCAGAATGGATTTTTGAAGAGCTAAAGAGGGACGGCGTCAAGAAGGTCACCCGGGAACCCTAAAAGCGGCGAGGTGACGGCGTCACAATGCATAAGGTGACGCCGTCAGATGTCAAAGTCTATATATAGTTTTCTAATTTTTTGTCATTAGAGGAGAGCTTAGTGTGTGGAATTTTGGGATAAAAACCCTAAGACGATTTTAGCTACTTTTTCAGGGCTTCTTGCCTTGAGATCTTCCATGTTTCATTGAAAGATAAGTTATCAATTAATCATTCAATATGTCTATGTGTTGTTTGATTCTATCTTATGCTTGTCTTTTGTTTAACATGTTAGGCTAATTTTATCTTGTGTTTGCTTAGATCTAATGAAACCTAGCTATTGATTATTGGTTGTTAGT
Source organism: Artemisia tridentata subsp. tridentata (assembly GCA_021014915.2). Lineage (NCBI taxonomy): Eukaryota > Viridiplantae > Streptophyta > Magnoliopsida > Asterales > Asteraceae > Artemisia > Artemisia tridentata. The sequence continues at coordinate 429,503,155 of CP139505.1, read as the reverse complement.
GTGTTGTTAGTTGTATTGGATGATTGTTTATCTATGTTAGGCTTAAGAAAACTGGCTAACTTCCTGTTCGGTAACTTGCTTGAACGTCTTAAGAAACATGAACCAAACGCGTACTAAAGGTTTTTATGGTTGTATTTAATGCACAAGCGAATTCTAGTGATCCCATGTTAGGAGCTTCCTAGCCGGCTCGACATAGGAGTGAAGTAGGAGCTTGTAGAGTTTGGGGAAGTAAGTACGCCACCCCACGAATGGTATTAAGGAATACACCCGTCATCCACGCGACTAATACACACTAATTAACCGGTAAAAGATAGTTAGGGAGTAAGGAAATCTAAGTAAACACATTTCTCCACACATAAGTTTCTCACCACTTTTCATTTTTGTTATTTTATTTTATTTGCATTTGTAGTAATTTGGGTTAGTTGACTAGCAACTAATTCCGCCCACTCCTTCAAAACCCGAGATTTTACTTGCTTTCATAAAAATATAAAAACATAAAAAAGAATCTTCCTCAACCCTTAGACCTAATTAGAGTAGCCTTTCACACCTAACGAACACTATTCCCTGTGGAGAACGATCAATCCCCCGTACTTACCACTACACTATACTACATCGGTCAGGTACACTGCCTGGTGGGGTTGTAAGCCTCTTGAGATCCCTTGAGAGGTAAAACCTGTTGTAAGGTTGCAAAACCCACGCATCAACTATTCGATTTTGCCTAATATATGCATTGGAAAAATATGTGTAATGATGCTCTTAATTTTGCCTAATATATATGTACTTGGAAAAATAAGTGTTTTTTTTTCCGATTTTCATCAATAAGAAAAAAGCTTATAAGAGGTGGAAACATACATTTTATTGGTTGACAATGTAATAATTACAGTATATTAGCTAGCGCTTAGTATACAAAGACATTAAATTATACTTACAAGGAATAATACATTAAAGATGATAAAGAGACATATTCAAGACGGGCTACAACTAATGGTCAAAAAGATCGTTCAAGACGGGCAACGTTTGTTACAACGAAGCTATAGTCCATCTTACAAATATGGCTTCCGAAAGAGAAGAAGATTATTTGTACGTAGGGTCACCCATAGCACAAGGATTTGTTGAGGATATAGCAACTGGGTTCTTTCTGAAAAAACTCGAACACTAATGATTTCATTCAAATGTAAGAACGATTAATATCAATATTTTCTACTATAAGCTAAACACATATCTATTGTCAACAAAGTATCATTTACACAAGAAAAATAAAGGAAAATCGCTTATCAATTCTGTATATTTTTTTTGACACATGACACACATAGAAGTTTGGAAGATTGTGAATGAGTGTCGATATATATGTTGTGACAAATAATATTGTCTAATTCATCACATTCGGAGGCTATGATTTGCATTCTCTAACGCTATTATTAAAACAACATTGAACATTCCTTAATATACATTTGAATAACATGGAACTTATATATTGTTTGTAACAGTGAACTAGAACACATGTATGATTATCACAAGTTAAGATGGTTTGTTAAAAGGGTTAGCATGGTATATCAAGTAGGCATAAGCTTGATTGTGTACGAGTGTGCATACATTTCGCAAGTTTCCCTCTTTGGCCAAGCTATAGCATTATTAGACTCAATACTTAAATATAAAGATCGTACGTAATGTTTGTGCGTGTTCTTCACTTAAATATATCCAAAAAAATCAGCCGACGAACAAACAAATCCAACTGTGTGCAACGCAATAAACTAAAAAAAAATGGTAAATATACTTAAAAATTAACAAAATCCTACCGAGGCAGCCCAAGTTATACATTGTTGAATATTTTAGCCTCACCATCACGTTAACAACTCAGCAATTTACTCAAACATTACGCAATCAACAATTAGATACAATTTGTGCAACGCACGGGTTCGTAAAGCCTTTATTTTAAATAGTGTAAACCTAATTAGTACCAACCATTTAGCTATGAACACTTAGATACAATTGGTGCAACGCACGGGCTTGCCAACGCCTTGTCTTTTAAATAAAGCAAAATAACATACTCGTTAATTAATGTCTAATATTATTGTCATGCATGCACATGCATAATTTGCAGGTGTTCATTCCGCTGTTTTCACTATTAAAAACAATTGCACATATAGTATCGCACCAGCAACATTGACCGGCAGTGGAGCATCAGTGACGATAGGGTTCCAATTGGCATCCGGTGCCTCGAACAATATTGACATCCCTACGCCATGGTCCGGTCGAGTCTAGGCTCGATATGAATGTTCAAATGATGGTGGAAATTTCCATTGTAACAGCGCAGACTGTGGTACGGGTCAAGTAACATGCAACGGTAAGGGTGGAATGTCACCTGCAACGCTTGCTGAGTTTACCATAGGAGGTTCAGATGGAAAAGACAGTTATGATATTAGTCTTGTTGACGGTTTTAATTTACCGGTTTCTATTGTTGATATTAACTCTCAATGCCCTACCCAGCTCGCTGTGGAAAATGGATCTGGTACAACAATTGGATGTAAAAGTGCATGTGACGAGTTTGGCACGTCACAATATTGTTGCACCGGAGATCACAATACAGCAAGCACATGCCCCCCAACAAGTTATTCGATGTTTTTCAAGAATCTTTGCCCCCAGGCTTATTCTTACGCTTATGACGACCCAACAAGCCTTAATATGTGTAATACTGGCGCTAACTATGTCATTACATTCTGCCCATAAACATACATGCGCCCCTTTGTCATCATATATATACTCCGGTCCGCTCTTATTATAAATAATTATGGAATGAATGTCCATAAACCTTTTTAATATATATACTGTATTATCAGGAGATCCTTTCTTAGAGGATATACACTCCATCTTGTAACCAGGTTATTTATTACATGGTTGTTAAGATCCCGATCCTGATCTTACGATCTTACGATTTTATGATACTGCAATGCAAAAACGATCCGGATCCTACATAGGATCTTTGCAAGCTTAAAATCTTATAGGATCCCGATCTTGACCATAGGATCTTAAGATCTAATCCGATCCGATCCTACTTTTCTTGGATAACAAAATAAAAAACAGCAAATTTCTAGATTATTTTTAGTAGAATTTAAAAAATAATATTTTAATCTTATTAAACATTTCATAATCATAGTTTAGGACAATATTTCGATAAAACATTCATATAATTTTGTGTTTAAGATATATAATAATTTGTAAATTTGTATAATATTACAAAAACTATTAAGAAAATGACATTATAGTAGGATCTTAAGATCCCGATCCGATCTTACGATCACGATCTTGCAAAAACGAAAACGATCCTGGGTAGAATCCCGATCTTGAAAACCTTGATTTATTATAGATAATAGTACTTTTATTGACGTGTCATTTTTTATGTATCAGTTATTTTGTTTATCGATTGACGTATTATATTTGGGTATCGAATCAAGTATTTTTTGGAATCGATACAAAGAATAATCGAAATTCAAAAAGTTATTCATTAAATAGTCGTATCTCTAAGAATGATACATACAACTTAAAAAAGTGACAAGTAAAATACATTTTCAGATAATAAGCCATTATATACATATAATATACCGGTTTAGCGAATTGAATGGTGAATTTATTTGCACATAAAAGAAATCCATTGAGTGAAACCTTAGATCTAATTGCATCGCCATTATTACTCATATTTACAAATCCGTAATTACGAGACGCGTAACGCGTCACCCTCTCACCGACGCTGTATTCGGAGAATAGCTTTCCCTGTTCCGATTTTGTTACGTCCTCCCACGAACACATTGGTAGACATTTTTTGTAACGCCCCGTACCCGTTTAGACTGAAATTTAAAACTTTTTGCAGAAACGACTTAACTTTAATGGACCTTTCGTTACTCTTTTACCAACTGGCGATGTTACATTATAAATCAACCCATGAAACCACTTTTAAAAGATACTAGACTCAATTACCTTTAAAACGGTAGGTGGTACAACCACCAACGACTTACGGTTTGTTTTGTACGACATTTAGAAAATTACCAAAACTGTTGGATAGATGCGCCGTATCTCAAAAAGAGATACGCCATATTACATGATACGCCGTATCCTTTTGAGGGATACGCCGCATCAAGGCTGAGAGGCCATACGCCGTATCAACCTGAAGTGATACGCCGCATCTCCTTTCTGATACGCCGTATCTAACCGCATCTAATATATTAGATACGCCGTATCCACCCATCCGACACAGAACATCAGCAGAAAGACCTGCATAAACCCAAATACTCACCCACAACTCAATACAACACTATAACTTGTATCAAAACGCTCACTTTACATTCAAAACCATAACAAACTGTAATACACGGCAATTGACCCGTTTACAACCCAAAATGGGTGCAACACACTTAAATCCAAACGCCCCTTAAACATTTACCAAAAATACTTAAAACACATTTGACAACTCGTTAGACTCACAAACCGTTACCCGACTTTGACACACTTTTATACGACTCATAAAATAGACTCTCGGGGTACAACTTTGACTCGAGCTCGGTATTCTACCTAGCTCCTAATGCTTGTTATCTTCCAAATTCATTCCAAATCCTCATGCTACAATCCAAGCCTTCCATTCCGCCGCACTTAAGCCTACAAAAAACATTAACAACTAAAAGAATAAGCTTACGCTTAGTAAGTAACCCGTCATAAAACATATATCATACACATTTTCTCACATAAGCGTCATAATCGCATAAAAGCCTCTAAACTACCACATATCACTCATATCATTCACAACTTCATAACATAACCACATTCATTCATCACAACCATAACCAACAACATACCTTAACTAATCCAAAGCCGATAACTAACATACTCCTATCCAAGGTCACTAGCCATCCATCCTTAGCTTACAACCATACTAACCCATCTCTTATACACTTATACAACCACAATACATACATGATAATAACACATATAACACATGTTTTAGGGAGAGTTACTTACCTTAGCTCCACGCTAAGCACATAATTAATATCATCATCATCTATATCATCAACATCATCATCATCCTCATAAGCATCCTAAAACACATAATCATACATAACATATAATACATAATCATTAACTATAAACATGGTTAATACAACCATAACTAACCTCTAAACACTTCTAATCATCATATAATCATATATTGATTATATGATACTCAATCCCATCATTTACTAACTTAAACCCATTATAAACTCATCACATAATCATCATTACCTCTTAATTATCTTAAAACACCATTTACCCTTTAATCCCAAGTTAGGGTTCACAAACCCTAAATCCTTAATTCATAAATTAACACTAATTAAGCATCATTACTTACTTGATAAACATGCTAGGAACAAGCTATAGACTTAACCCTTGAATTATCACCATTAAACCATCATCATCTCATCATCTTTCCCTCTCTTTCTCTTTTGGTTCGACACCCACAGAAAACACACTCTCTTTTACAGGAGAGTGTGAAAACTTATAGATAAATGGGGAAGTTTCTAGCTACAAGGGCAATTCTGTCAATTCTGCTTATTTAAGGTCGATGCGCCGTATCTATCTGCATAGATACGCCGCATCCATGCTACCCCTTATATACGCCGTATCTCTTTCTCCAATACGGCGCATGGACTATAACAAGTCGGTTCTACTTTCCATTCTACCATACGCCGCATGTAACTTCTTGGATGCGCCGCATCTAGGCTATAACAGACTAACACTTAACACTATAACCATTTGCCCTTAGACAACCACATACTCTTAGTCAAACATACTTAGGCTCGAGTCAACTTCATCTAGGGTGGGGTCCCAATACCCGGGAAACGGGTCTAACAATTCTACCCCCTTATTTAGATTTCGTCCCCGAAATCTCTCGTCTACTAAGCCAATTCCTTGCAACGATCTAAATGATCACGCAATTTCTAAACTTGCTATACATAACCATAACTCATAATTTGCTTAAAACACACTTTTCATCGCAAACTTATCCAAGATTTCCAGCAATGACGACTTGTCATCCGGAAATATCTACTACTTGACTTTACATAAGTCAAACTTCATTACTATAAACACGCTATCATCAATGTACTAGGCATAACATAACATCATAATCTGGCCAATTTCCTATTCCATATCTTACCAACACATATCAAATCAAAAACCGGCAACTTAACTCAAAATATACAAGGTACCATACAAACGGCACCTTCTAAAATTCTTTCTTATATATCACCTAAGCAATCTATCTTAGCAATTTCTGGGAAAACTTACCCAATTTCTTCTCAACTCGACCTACAAACTCATTTCAAGTATCTATCTTAAGGTTTCACACATGACCTTAACGCCGCTATAAGTTTTATTCATATCTTGCCTTCCTTATGATGTCCAACACATTTATGTTTTCACTTTCTCATTTTATTATCCGTGCTCTCATCATATCGGCTATACATAAGCCTACTTATTCATTCATGCCATTTTCGATTGCCTTCTAAGGCTTATGGAGATATTACAGGAATCAGCTTTGTAGCGCCATACTTTAACATTATCGCCTCATTACACAGGACATTTATCATTCACTATCTCCGTACTCACATTTGCACCACGGCGTAATTACGCATATAACATTTTGAAACATCATTACGATTCCTTGGTTACGCCAACTTAGACTTAACATTCAAAACATAGGTCTTTCATAAGTTCTCGCTGCAAGACGTGCTCTAATCTTAATCCTCCTATCTTAGTCCTTACCATTCCTAACTAACTCTAAACTCCCGCTTTCTACTTCTCTAACCCTACTCGTGCCATGTCGGCAACACATAGCCCACTCGTTTATAATTCTTCATTTACATGGAGAGGCGTCCCAATCGATGTAAATCAAGAAATATAAACTAGTTGTTATGTACTCCCGACATAACACCACTACTCCTAATTCCCAATTTAACTTTTATTATTTCATCATTTTTCTTTTTATTACATTATTTTTACTCTTCTTAGACTTGGATCCTTCACATTACCACATTCATCTTGGGGATACTTTTATATGCCATGGACGTAGGCAACCCCTTGCCGGTGAAGGCAACACTTTTCATCCCGAAGGATCTTTAACATTTATCCCGAAGGATTCCTTAACATTCCTTTACTTGGTCATCCCGAAGGATTCCTTAACATTCCTTTACTTGGTCATCCCGAGGGATACCACATTTAACATTCATCCAGAAGGATTATTACATTCACACTTTATCACCTTAACAACGGATCCAAGTCATAAGCACCACACACACATTATTACATTTGTTTATTATAGTAATTACCGCTAATCGCCTTAGCAGTAATATGATAATTTTAGAACAACGCCTTTATCTCATACACACTCCTTACATTCTTAATCCGCTTTAGTTATTTTCACATCTTTACTTTACCTCTTGCATTCTTAGCCTTCATTAATCATTTTCACACTCTTACATTACATTTTAGTCCACTCGACTCATTTACATCTAGACTTCTCACATTTTACCAACCGTAACTCATGCATTCATTATGGTGATTACAGCTAATCGCCTTAGCCGTAATATAATTATTTCATGGCAATACCTTAACCTCATACACGCCCATCTCATTATGGTTATTAGTACTTAAGAAATTTCGCTCTATTTCATTCTTTCTTATATTCTTAGCTCGTTGCATTCTCATTCTCATACCTTATCTCATTTCTTAATTTATTTATGTATTTAAGCGATATTATTCTTTCTCGCCATTTACATATATGCCCTTCATAGATTAATAACGTTAACACCTTCATTAGCGTTACCTTTTCTTTTCACGCATTCCATTTACGTAGGTTCGTTACGTTACCGCACAATGTATTATTGTGTTATTGCTTGCACACTTGACTCGTCCTATTCGATCATTAGCGTTAAAACGTACTCTTTTTATTTTGTCATTATCTTACCAATACACCTTACTTCAATCCTACAAATTTTATGTCATGTTAAGTATACCATGTACATTCTTAACTTATCGCATTTAATTTCTGACACTCAAACTTTTTCATTTAATTTCCGTCTGTTATATATCCCTGTTTAATCGCAACTTCACCTTCACACTTAACTCTTAAGTACTTTACCCTACCATTACCCCGTCTCTATGCCAATTTAACTTTAGTCCTTAATCACTAAATTTAATGAGACCCTATGTGGGTCGCAATTCACGCCATCTCTTTCTATCCTCATTCTTTAATCCTCAAGTTATCAAACACCTTAATATTTACTCATTAGTTTCGTCTTGTCTCTTCACACTATACGTTAGTACACCCAATATCATCACGATCCATACTTAAAGTGTCGTTACTAAATCTTATTTGTTTTTCTTATGTCAACAACCCCTAACAATTAGCGTGTCAATTTCATCTTATCATTACACATTGTGATTGAGTACACTTCTCGTCATCACAATCCATTATTTATGCGTTAACAACTTAAGTTACTTATTGATTCCATCCCTAATACCAGTTAGCATCTCTCTTCTTGTCTTGCTATGGCTATTCTTTTATCATACACAATCTTGTGTTGTTTACCCTTACGTTGATCCACTTACTTACACATCTACAACCCAACTATAAACTCATTCTTACGTTCGTCAACAACTCACTACGTGTCATCTTTATTTTAGACAAGTTCTATATAATATTTGTTCATTATATTTTACACATTTCTATGTGTTCTTACAACGCACTTTTATTATTGCACGTCAACCCCGTGTTGACTACATTCTCAACCTTTACCATTACTTCATTTTAGTCTTTTCAACTTTTACGCATATAATACTTACATAGGTTTATTCTATCACACTCACATAAGTCTCATCATACACATTTCAATACAGATATATTGACATGATTATATTCATGTTTTACAATTCTTTCTAGCATATTTCAAGTTACTTTTGACTTCTAGCGGAATCTATATCTCATTCATCATTTCTACCCATTTGGTATTAATATGTTTTAGTTATCATGTTTTATATGATACATGACCTCACCACATCTTATTCATACACCATTACTTTCTCATTTGGTTTAGCATATAAAAACTCATGCCCCAAGCATGTATTCATTTATGTATTTCCAATCATCAGATTAATAACATACTTCGTTATTCATTTCTTACTTTATATTACACTTTCAAAACATCTATGTTTTCCAAGTACTTACCCTGCTTCTTAACTTATTTCACATATCGATGTGTTCTTTTTAATTTTTATCGACCACAACTAGGTCAATACATAACATGCATTCTAATGCATCTTAACTCATACACTTCTAAGCCATCGTGCTCTCAAGCACACCACATAAAACTTAAACCTATAAGGACTTACCACAGACTTAACATCGCATAAACGACAACACTTAACATCATATAAGCAATCATATCATAACTCTTAACACTTATCCGGCAGGTGTTAGAACATTAATAACATAATCAAAACATGAAGCCTATGGCATCATATATCATATCGCATAATCAATCTATGCCTAAGCATCAATATTCTAGCTATTCGCAAGCAATAGCCAACCTTATAACTAAGGCATCATAACCCTTTAATTTACTTACTAGCCCGTCTCTAATACCACTTAGCATTGCTACTCACAATTCATCACTATAGTTCTATCATACATTCACATATCGCAATACGATCCCCGTCACCAACCAAGGTGCACGACTAACTAATCATCTAAGTATCTCAAGTCCCCATGGACTTGTAACTCAAACACAACAACACTATTATAAGCATACATCACCTACCATCAATAGGCTCAACCAGCATCAAACGTAATCCATCTAACACTTAGCAATTAATTTTTTGCGCAACCAACACTTATGTCCAACGCTTTTAAGAGTGGTTTAAGTCTAGGCAATCCTAAAGAAAACCTAATTCACTTAAACCGAAGCTCTGATACCAAGTTGTAACGCCCCGTACCCGTTTAGACTGAAATTTAAAACTTTTTGCGGAAACGACTTAACTTTAATGGACCTTTTCTTACTCTTTTACCAACTGGCAATGTTACATTATAAATCAACCCATGAAACCACTTTTAAAAGATACTAGACTCAATTACCTTTAAAACGGTAGGTGGTACAACCACCAACGACTTACGGTTTGTTTTGTACGACATTTAGAAAATTACCAAAACTGTTGGATAGATGCGCCGTATCTCAAAAAGAGATACGCCATATTACATGATACGCCGTATCCTTTTGAGGGATACGCCGCATCAAGGCTGAGAGGCCATACGCCGTATCAACCTGAAGTGATACGCCGCATCTCCTTTCTGATACGCCGTATCTAACCGCATCTAATATATTAGATACGCCGTATCCACCCATCCGACACAGAACATCAGCAGAAAGACCTGCATAAACCCAAATACTCACCCACAACTCAATACAACACTATAACTTGTATCAAAACGCTCACTTTACATTCAAAACCATAACAAACTGTAATACACGGCAATTGACCCGTTTACAACCCAAAATGGGTGCAACACACTTAAATCCAAACGCCCCTTAAACATTTACCAAAAATACTTAAAACACATTTGACAACTCGTTAGACTCACAAACCGTTACCCGACTTTGACACACTTTATACGACTCATAAAATAGACTCTCGGGGTACAACTTTGACTCGAGCTCGGTATTCTACCTAGCTCCTAATGCTTGTTATCTTCCAAATTCATTCCAAATCCTCATGCTACAATCCAAGCCTTCCATTCCGCCGCACTTAAGCCTACAAAAAAACATTAACAACTAAAAGAATAAGCTTACGCTTAGTAAGTAACCCGTCATAAAACATATATCATACACATTTTCTCACATAAGCGTCATAATCGCATAAAAGCCTCTAAACTACCACATATCACTCATATCATTCACAACTTCATAACATAACCACATTCATTCATCACAACCATAACCAACAACATACCTTAACTAATCCAAAGCCGATAACTAACATACTCCTATCCAAGGTCACTAGCCATCCATCCTTAGCTTACAACCATACTAACCCATCTCTTATACACTTATACAACCACAATACATACATGATAATAACACATATAACACATGTTTTAGGGAGAGTTACTTACCTTAGCTCCACGCTAAGCACATAATTAATATCATCATCATCTATATCATCAACATCATCATCATCCTCATAAGCATCCTAAAACACATAATCATACATAACATATAATACATAATCATTAACTATAAACATGGTTAATACAACCATAACTAACCTCTAAACACTTCTAATCATCATATAATCATATATTGATTATATGATACTCAATCCCATCATTTACTAACTTAAACCCATTATAAACTCATCACATAATCATCATTACCTCTTAATTATCTTAAAACACCATTTACCCTTTAATCCCAAGTTAGGGTTCACAAACCCTAAATCCTTAATTCATAAATTAACACTAATTAAGCATCATTACTTACTTGATAAACATGCTAGGAACAAGCTATAGACTTAACCCTTGAATTATCACCATTAAACCATCATCATCTCATCATCTTTCCCTCTCTTTCTCTTTTGGTTCGACACCCACAGAAAACACACTCTCTTTTACAGGAGAGTGTGAAAATTATAGATAAATGGGGAAGTTTCTAACTACAAGGGCAATTCTGTCAATTCTGCTTATTTAAGGTCGATGCGCCGTATCTATCTGCATAGATATGCCGCATCCATGCTACCCCTTATATACGCCGTATCTCTTTCTCCAATACGGCGCATGGACTATAACAAGTCGGTTCTACTTTCCATTCTACCATACGCCGCATGTAACTTCTTTGATGCGCCGCATCTAGGCTATAACAGACTAACACTTAACACTATAACCATTTGCCCTTAGACATCCACATACTCTTAGTCAAACATACTTAGGCTCGAGTCAACTTCATCTAGGGTGGGGTCCCAATACCCGAAAAACGGGTCTAACATTTTTAATTTGAGAAATTAGGGTTTGGATATGGGGATTTTTATTTTTTATTTTTTAAAGGAGATAAAGGGAGATGTTTTTTCTGGCATATATACACCTTTGTTTGTCTTGCCATGTTACACTCTTTACTACCCAAATGGCTTTTTTTGCTTAATAAGCTGTCACGTGTTTTTAACTTATAAACAAAAACCTTTTAAAACACATTTTCTAATAAAATTCTTATAAAAGTGTTAAAAAAAATCTTACAATGCCGATTAATCGTCTCCTTTATGCTAATCAGCTACCAACATTTTTTATTTGTGTAAATAGCTCAATCGTGGTCAACTCTCGCACTAAACTTGTTTTAATCACTTATATTTGCTGTTTATATCTATTACAATTTATTTTTTTAAGAAAATCTTGCCAAGGATACACAAAACACCGGAAATACCTAAATCTTGCCGGAAATGTTAATCCGATTAATCACCGATTAATCCCGCCTAAACCGATTACAAGCTACAAAGAGATTGATCGACCGACTACCGATTCGCAGTTTTTTGCAACCTTACACCACAGAAAACCCCTCTTCACACTAAAAAAAAAAAAAAAAAAAAAAAAAAAAAAAAAAAAAAAAAAAAAAAAAAAACACACACACACACACACACAATCATGCGTTATACTCATTACATTCGCACCTATAACTCACCTATAGCACTGTACGCGGTGCAGTTTAGCCGTGTTTTATGAGCCAAATTCTCCCTTTAGCATGCCTATAACTTGTTGCACTGAGCACTCTTAGGATTACATCACCTTTTTACTCTATTATTAAACATGTGCAATAAAACTATCAACATTAAACACAAATATACCTCATAATATAATCACACACACCTACAATTAATTCTTTCTTCACAACCAACATCACAACTTTGTCTTGTGCACTACCGAGTTCTCAGAAAATGGGAGGGACAACCCGTGGTCATGGGGTGGTGTTATAAGATCGGTAACCTATTTAACATCGTGATTGCAAGATCGGATCGAGACTTTTAAATTTTATTAAAATGTAAAATTTTTCAATAGGGGTTGTAGTTTTATGCATTTATACGCAATATTCCATATGATAGACGAGTTTTTTATGGGTGATATGTGAAAAAAAATTCCATATGATTGAGTATTAAATGTATTTTCGTTGGTATAATTTTCACCAAGTATTGTGTAACACAAACAAAAATATTTATAGTTAAAGTTGAGAAAGAAAGACAAAAAAAGTCAAAGTGAGACAATAATTTTGGGACGGGGGGAGTAACTGTTAGATTTGAATATAAAGCTATTACATATGATCGAGTTGACTGTGGGATGGTGAATTGGGTTTATACAACCTCAATGTACGAGTTTGAGTCGTGCTGAAAGATATGCATAATTTGCAGGTGTTCATTCCGCGTTTTCACTATTAAAAACAATTGCACATGTAGTTTCGCACCAGCAACATTGACCGGCAGTGGAGCATCAGTGACGACAGGGTTCCAATTGGCATCCGGTGCCTCGAACAATATTAACATCCTTACGCCATGGTCCGGTCGAGTATGGGCTCGATATGAATGTTCAAATGATGGTGGAAATTTCCATTGTAACAGCGCAGACTATGGTACGGGTCAAGTAACATGCAACGGTAAGGGTGGAATTCCACCTGCAACGCTTGCTGAGTTTACCATAGGAGGTTCAGATGGAAATGACACTTATGATGTTAGTCTTGTTGACGGTTTTAATTTACCGGTTTCTATTGTTCAAAATGATGGTTGTGCATCAACGAGTTGTCCAGATGATATTAACTCTCAATGCCCTTCCCAGCACGCTGTGGAAAATGGATCTGGTGCAACAATTGGATGTAAAAGTGCATGTGACGAGTTTGGCACGTCACAGTATTGTTGCACCGGAGATCACAATACATCAAGCACACGCCCCCCAACAAGTTATTCAAAGTTTTTCAAGAATCTTTGCCCCCAGGCTTATTCTTACGCTTATGACGACCCATCAAGCACTTTTACATGTAATACCGGCGCTAACTATGTTATTACATTCTACCCATAAACATACCTTTGTCATGATATAGTTGTTATTATAAATAATTATGGAATGAATGTCCATAAACCTTTTAAATATATACTGTATAATTAGGAGATCCTTTATTAAAGGATAGTCTATATTGTAACCATAAGGGTTAAGTATATCTAATACTAACGTACTTTTATACCAATATCATACATTCGCAGATGTATCATTTTCTTATTTGTACTTTTTTAGTCTTACTTTTAAGCTTATGATTCTTTTTTTTCCTATTTCTTCTTTTGCAATGACTGAATAACACACGTACACAACCATATAAGTTTACGTCACCCAAAATCGAATAAAAGAATGGGATTTTTACAAAATGAAATTAACGATTTTGCTATGGTGGATGACTTGATTGTTATTATTTCTTTAAACAATAAAATGTCAAAAATTTAAGATGATTACTAGAAAAATTAAAGTCGCCGGAAAAATTGAGTTGGTATGGAAAAGTTTAGATTATCGGAACAATTATATTATGAAATAATCACATTTCGAACATAATGTTAAAATTTTGTGACAATGGCGTGTACATTTTGCGGATGACATAAAATTCTGACGTAAAAAAGGAGTTTTTATAGGGTATTTTGGTAATTGTTTGAATTGATGACCGATAAGTAAACATTTGAAAAGATACGGTGCTGTTAGATTAATTTAATCCTAATTATAAATATAACCCTTCGTTGTGACATTAATAATACAATTTTCATTCTCTCTGTCTTTGCGGTTGTTCTTCTTTGTTCCTGTTTCTATGTTATTTCACAACACATTCTTAGCACGCTCTAAAGATGATTTTGGATTTCCCGAGCACGAAAGCTTTAGAGGCTGCAAATATATTCAACAAGAGGACAACAAGGTTTTGAATCCTCAAAAGTATATGAACTTTATTCGATACCCAATATCTATTTACCCTATGATTGTTAGTCAGGGACGGAATTTAGCGAGAACCAGGAGGGGTTGTGACATCCTCAAAATTTGAGTCATAAGTACATTTTTAACCCTTACACTTGTAGTGGTAGACATTATTTGTACGGATGTTTAATGAAAATGTAAATTGCCCCCCTAAAACAAATACGTTACAATTTGTACCCTCTAATAAAACTTGTTCATAGTGCATTTAAGTTTGAGGCCTACGATTTCAGTCTATATGTAAAATTCGACACGTCAATTAAGTTATAGTCAGTGTCAAGTGGCAACGACTGTGTCACATGTGTGTTTCACAACTTGCGCACATAAGAAATTCGAAGGAAAATGAAAGAAAAACGTATTGCAATAGTTAAAATGCGACGAGACAGCTAACTTCCGTAGCAATAAACAAGCAAGGATAAGAGATCTCTGACAGTTAAAATGCAAAGAAATAGCATGTAGTATTAAAAACTCATACCGCTATATGTATTAATTTCTTTTAAATATGAAGACTTGATAATTTCAATTTTTCTTACTTTACAAGTATCTCATCTCATTGTATACTAGATAAGTTTGATTTCTATATCGTCTAACAAACAAACAATATAACTCTATAGTGAGTATAAAACCTGCTAAATTACTTCGCTCAAATACTCGCAATATATTGTTACCATCTTAAAACTTTTGTAATCGGAAATAACGTTTAAATTATCAATAAATAGATAAATAATGGAGCATAAGTAGACAAGTTAGCCAACCTTAAGCTCGTTTCAACAACTGCTTCAAAATGACTAGTTTAAACAGACATGTTTTGACCCTTTGTTTTGAAAGGGTGTCTGGATCAACTTATTTCAATGTCATATGCTTTTTAACTTAATAGCTTTATATATAAATCATTTTGAAAGAGCACCTATTTCCACGACAAATATTAGTTAGAGCTGATGGTTGTAAAAGCTTAAGCTAGAGTTTGAATTTTAATTTCAGACAAGCTTGGCAAAGTGACCGAAGCTCGTACTTAAAAGGTTAAATTGACATACAAAGATATCAAAAACATAAATACAACACATTAATTGATTAGTAAGGATATTATTGTAACTAGTTAGTTTACGGGCCTGTTTGGCAAGAGCTTTTTGAGGAGCCATTAGCTTTTTGTTACAAAAATAATCTCCTCTAAAATAAGTAGCTCCGTTTGGATACATCAGCTTCAAGCTTTTATTTTAAACAAATAACTCTTAAATGAAAAGCTGATTCATGAAGCTTTTTAAACATCTTGGAGCTGTTAAAATTTTAAATTACTGATATACCCTCCAAATATTTGTTTATAATTATAAATATGTCATTTTACATCCTATAATTATATTTAACAGCTAACTTACCAAACACTTTTATTGAAAAAAATATACAACTTGTTGCTCATGTTAATAGTTTTGCAGTTTACAGCTTACAGTTAACAGCTTACAACATACAGTTTATAGCTAGTTTTGCCGAACATACCCTACAACCTCCAACTCCTTACCAAAAACTACTCAATAAGGTTATGATCTTTTTTGTTTGTTTTTTTTTTTTTTTTTTTTAATAAATTCAAATAGCTAAAAAAAAATGTTGTCAAACAAAGCTTAATTTCATATACTAGTAATTTTAATACCTCATTTTGATAAGTAGTATTATTAAGAATTAACTTTAGATTTATATAAAGGTGAAAGACAAACGGGTAACAAGCTGCGCCGCTAACCCTTTTAGAAAATGTAGTAATCAATTAGAAAATGTTAAACTAAAATTTTGTTTAACAAAATACGACTTTTAAGAACACATAGATATGAAAGTACTAAAAAGTCTAATTTCTATAGTTTTATTGTGTGAAGTTCTTGTGTTCATAAATTTTAAATAGAAACGAACACCAGTATGATTATAGCCCAATGTCAAATCAATATTTCCTAACGTTGCTTAAATGGTACTTTTTTTTTCTACATTTTATTTCTTAGCGTTGCTTAAATAAGATACGACTAACTCAATTAAACAATTTATTAAATTAAAATATATAAGTCCATATGTAATTAAATGTTATCTCCTCAGCTCCTCCTATAAAACCCCAAATTCTTATTGTCAGATTTCCATCACAAAAACAAAATATTGTTATCGAACATGGAATTTCAACTCGCCTACGCTCTTCTTCTAGCCATCAACTTGATACATGGTAAAGCTTTACTTACTGTGGTTTGTCGGTATTACGGATTCAATACATTTTTTTATTTTCGTTGCGGGGTCTAGTCACCGTGGTTTTGACTAATCACAGATCGAGTCCAAAATGCTACATAAATGGTCCATGTGGCTTGCCGGGTGTTACGGATTCGGTCCATTTTCATTTTCGTTACGGGTGGCTTTGGACTGGATCCATGATGGGTCAAAACCACAGTGACTGGAAGGGGAAACTATTAAAAAATGTATCGAACTTTACGTGAAAATCGGTTTTGTGTACCCAACTAAAATTTTTTAAGAAAAGTGCACTTAACTCCTCAAAATTCACCTAAACATGCATTTTGTCACTTGCCCAGCAGGTAAACGCCACGTCATCAAGTTTCCTTTTTTTTTCCCACATCTACCTACCAACCCGAATTTACATAAATGGTCCCTCTCGTTACACTAACTTGCGTCCAACGTCAAAAATCAATTTTTTTTTAGAAAAATAAATGTTTTAGGAAAAAAAATTTTTGAAAAAAGAAAATATTATTTTCGGAAAAATTTTTTTTTTGAAAAAAATTTTATTTTTCGTAAAATTTTAAAAATAAAATATTTTTTCGGAAAAAAAAAAATTTTGGAAAAATTTAATTTTTTTTTATAACAAATTTTATTTTTCGGAAAATTTAAAAAATAAAATATTTTTCGAAAAAAAATATTTTTTCGGAAAAAAATTTTTTTTTTTGGAAAAATTTAATTTTTTTTATAAAAAATTTTATTTTTCGGAACATTTAAAAAATAAAATATTTTTCGAAAAAAAATACTTTTTCGGAAAAAAAAATTTTTGGAAAAATTTTGTTTTTTTTTATAAAAATTTTTTTTCTGGAAAATTTAAAAAAATAAATATTTTTCGGAAAAAAATAATTTTCGAAAAAAAAAATATTTTTGGAAAAATTAATTTTTTTTTTATAAAAATTTTTTTTCCTGAAAATTTAAAAAAATAAATATTTTCCGGAAAAAAATAATTTTCGAAAAAAAAATATTTTTGGAAAAAAAAATTTTTTTTTATAAAAAATTTTTTTTCGGAAAATTTAAAAAAATTAATATTTTTCGGAAAAAAAAATTCGAATAAAAAATATTTTTTAGAACAAAAAAATTTATTCTGAAACAAAATAAAAAAAAATTCCGAATTATTTTTTTCCAGAAAAAAATAATTTTCTGAAATTTTTTTTTGAAATTATATATAATTTTCTAAAAAAAATGATTTTGGACCTTAGATGCAATTTAGCGTAACGACATGGATTATTTATGTAACTTACTGTTAGGACCTTGGCTGCAATTTGCAAAATAAGGAAGGGTAAAAAGGTCATTTCCCCTTAAAAAAACCTGCAACCTGCTGTGCAGGTCACATGTTACATAAATAGATGGATTTTTGAAAGTTCGATGCTCTTTTCCTTAAAAATTTTAGTTCGCTACACAAAACCGATTTTCACGTAAAGTTCGATACATTTTTTAATAGTTACCCCGTGACTGGAATCATAACGAAAATGAAAAATGGACCGAACTCATAAAACCCGGCAAACCACAGGAACCATTTATGTAGTTAACTCTTTAGTATATGCATGCATGTCTTTTAAATAAAGCAAAATAACATACTCGTTAATTAATGTCTAATATTATTGTCATGCATGCCCATGCATAATTTGCAGGTGTTCATTCCGCTGTTTTCACTATTAAAAACAATTTCAGGTGGGTATGTTTGGCAACAATAGCTGTTGCTGGTGCTGGTGCTGATATTGGTGCTGGTGCTGGTGCTGATTCTGGTGCTGATGCTGGTGCTGGTGCTGTTGCTGATGCTGAAAAAGATTAAAATTATAGTTTTTTTTGTAGTGATATTTGACAAACTAACTGAAATTGTAAATTAAAAGTGTAAAATGACATAACTGAAGATTATTTTGTGAAAAAAAAAAGTTGTAACCCACATAATCTTTCATAAGTTGGTTCAAGGAGCTTTTATTTTTGGAGATTATTTTTACTATAATCTTTCATAAGTTGTTCAGCCAAACAATGCTACTTTTTAGACAAAAGATTATTTTGTGAAAAAAAAAAAGTTTTAACCCCCATAATCTCTCATAATCTGCGTCACCAAACACAGCCATCGCACCAGCAACATTGACCGGCAGTGGAGCATCAGTGATGACAGGGTTCCAATTGGCATCCGGTGCCTCGAACAATATTAACATCCCTACGCCATGGTCCGGTCGAGTATGGGCTCGATATGAATGTTCAAATAATGGTGGAAAGTTCCATTGTAACAGCACAGATTGTGGTACGGGTCAAGTAACATGCAACGGTAAGGGTGGAATGCCACCTGCAACGCTTTCTGAGTTTACCATAGGAGGTTCAAACGGAAAAGACACTTTTGATGTTAGTCTTGTTGACGGTTTTAATTTACCGGTTTCTATTGTTCCACAAGGTGGTTGCGCATCAACGAGTTGTCCCGTTGATATTAACTCTCAATGCCCTTCTCAGCTCGTTGTGAGAAATGGATCTGGTGCAACAATTGGATGTAAAAGTACATGTGACGAGTTTGGCACGTCACAATATTGTTGCACCCCCCCTTACAATACATCAAGCACATGCCCCCTAACGAGTTATTTGATTTTTTTCAAGAATCTTTGCCCCCACGCTTATTCTTACGCTTATGACGACCCAACAAGCCTTAATATGTGTAATACTGGCGCTAACTATGTCATTACATTCTGCCATAAACATACATGCGCCCCTTTGTCATCATATATATACTCTGGTCCGCTCTTATTATAAATAATTACGGAATGAATGTCCATAAACCTTTTTAATATATATAATGTATTATCAGGAGATCCTTTCTTAGAGGTCGGATATACACTCCATCTTGTAACCAGGTTAATTATTATATATAACAGTACTTTTATTGACGTGTCATTTTTTAGTGTTACTTTTAAATTTGATTTTTTTCAAGAATTTTGTGTATCAGTTATTTTGTTTATGGATTGACATATTTTTGGGTATCGAATCAAGTATTTTTTGGAATAGATACAAAGAATAATCGAAATTCAAAAAGTTATTTATTAAATAGTCGTATATCTAAGAATTATACATACAACTTAAAAAAGTGACAAGATACATTTTCAGATAATAAGCCCTTATATATATATATATATATATATATATAGTATATATATATATATATATATATATATATATATATATATATATAGGATAAAGATCAAATAAAAAGACAAATATTCGTACATTACGTAAAAAGATTTTTTTTTTCAAAAAAGTTCGCGAAAAAATCCAAAAAAATTCCACAAGATCGGGAATGTTGGTGCATGAAAAAGTTGTGAAGGAAGTTTTTCTAAAAGTGGATACTTTTTCTGAAAAAAAATTTCGAAAAAATACGTTTGTGCATTAAATCGCTTTTTTGTGCATCAAAAATTCGTTTTTGCACCCAACTTCTTTTGAATTTTTTCATCAAAATAACATTGCGCATCTAACTAAAAAAAGTTAAAAATTTTGTGCATCAAAATTTTTTTGCGCATCAAAATTCGTTTTTTGTGCATTAAAAAAAAGGTATAAAAACTCAAAATTAGAAAAACTTTTTCACAAAAGTTTTGTGCACCAACATTCCCGATCTTGTGGAATTTTTATGGATTTTTTCGTGAACTTTTTCGAAAAAAAAAAATCTTTTTTGCATAGTGGTATGTGCTTAAACACATACCATTTCTAGACCAAAACCGGACCCAAATAGACCAAAAACCCGACCAAAATGCCAAATATATTGTGTTTTTGTGTTTTTACATATACAGGCACGGATATCGAAGAAAAGGACAAAATCAAGCAAAGAACCGGGAAACCGAGCACGAGATATGGAAGTGTTATTTTTAGCCGATGCCGGGAAGTAATTATGGTCAACAAGTCAACCGAGGTCCTCATATTTTCAGAGATTGTCAATTTCATCCCTTGGATCTACTTTGGAAAATATGGCTAGATTAGTCCCTAAGATTTCAAGTTAGATTCATTTGGTCCTTATGATTTTAAATTACCAAATCTTAACTAAACACAACCTTTAAACCCGAACCCAACCTTCCCAACAAAACCATCCTAAGCCCACTAAAAAGAATCCATCAGCCCACACCTAACCACTTGACCCGATCCAACACCCACTCAACCCACACCCGGGTCAAAAGATTAAATCATACTCGGTCAAAATTTTATACAACCCTCAGTCAACTTACGGTCAAAAGAAATAAAAAAACTCACTCACCTCCTATCTCTCTCAACCCGCCTCCCACAAATTCACCCCCAAATCAGTTACTATTCACGCAACCCTAATATTACCGTACGAAGTTTTAACAGCAATTAAGGGTAGAATAGACAATGATTGGTTCATCTAGAAGCCTCTGACAGAAGGAATGACGCGTGGCAGCAGGCCATTGGTCCGAACACCTCACCTCTACTTAATCAAACGGCTGTAATGGATGGAATTTGATCAAAGGGCTTAGATTGGCTCAGAGAAAGCACAACCTCACGCGGATCGCCAACCTGGAGTCCCCAGAAGCATCCTAGCTCAGGCTATAAATAGCCCTTTTCGGTCACAATTCGAGGGTTAGCTAGCTAGTTAGTAGGTTAGATTTTAGGAGTAGGATTAATTTAGTTTTAGCTTATTTTAGGTTTAGTTTTCTGCTTATTTGTATTGTACTTTTTAGTTTTCAATTAGATGTACTCCAAATTTCATTGTTAATGTAAGTCAACGATTGGTCAAAACTCTTGTTCATCAGCCTGATTTTAATGTAAGTGTTAATTTTAAATTTCAAGCTTTATTGATTTTACTTTTGATGTCATGAGTTGGTCTTATGTTTCTGTTGCTAATTTCTCATTCATTGCTTTTAGTTAAATCATTAGTCAAAGCAGTTTATTCAAGTTTTTCTTAAGTTTAGTTGCTTGTGAAAATTTCTGTTTCTGATTAGAAATTAAAATTGTGGTTATTGAGATTGTGATTTTCAGGTTTTATAAGTTCATTCAACTTGAGAAATAGGAATAAGATCAGTAAGGGTGTGTTTGATTTAAGGTAGCTTATGGGTCAGTTCGGGTAGCTTATGGATCAGTAAGGGTGTGTTTGCTTTTAGTTAATCTTTGGAAGTTTTGAGTTTTAGGTAGTCAGCAGTTCTAGAGAAGTTTTGCCCCCCTTAGTTTCAATTTATTAGCTTATTTGATAGTTTATTAAAGTCCATTTTGTGCTTATTTGAGTTGTTTCATATAAAAATGTGCAAAGCCTGATTGAGTTGTTCAGGCTGATTTCCAGCTTATTCCAGCTCGTTTAAGCTCGTTCTTTTCATAAAAGTTAGAGTTGATTAATTGTTATTTGATTTGAAAAAGAAGAAAAAGAAAAAAAAAATAGTTTAGATTCATTTGTAAAAGCCAGGAATCGAACCTGGGTAAACTTATAGAGTAAAAAACGTTTTTGGTTTATTGCTTTTACAAACCAGTCTTTTGCTTTCATTTTGTCCACCTTTAGTCCTTGTCTTTGTTTGAAAAAAGTTTTAGTTTAAATCAAGTTTCAGAAATTTACAATTTAAGTCCCTTTAGTTTTTATAAATATTTTCTTAATTTTCTTTTATAAAACTAGTTTTATTTAATTGCAGTTTTAGTCCCTTAGCTTTTAATATTTGCATTTTAGCTTTATAATTTCACTAATAGATTTATAAATCTCGGGATTAGCCCGGGATTTGCATTTATTTGAATTTTCTTTGTGTGCATTTATTTTAATAGCGTAGATTGTTTTTAATATTTCTTATTATAGTGTAATCAAATTCTAAAAAATAATCTTTCACGTCACTTATTCACTTCACATTTTCACGACATCGAATCGACTTAAACGCCGTCAAACCTTCGTTGGGAGAACGACCCGGGGAATTGTATTCGTTACAATTTCTTTGGAAAAATAAAAAAACAAAAATAAAAATACAAAAATATCGAATCAATAAAATGGCGCCATTGCCGGGATTTTGTGGGGGTTGGTTAAAACCATGAGAAGTGTAACACAAGTTTGGCTCAAAATAAGAATTATCAAACGATCCCCCACAATTTTCAAAATTTGACGAACTTTGAAATGAATCACCATTATAATACGGTACTTGGTCATACGAGTTTTGAAAAGGAAGATTGAAATCGTTTTGAGGATAATTATCAAAACTCGTATCACAAGCATAAGACGTTTCAGCACTCGGGACGTAGCATATACAATTCGTGTATCCACATTGATTACAAAAACACTGTCCACAAGGTACTCCTTCTTCGGAGGGATTTCCACAATTAAAACAAGTGAACGAAGGTGGTGGTGGTGGTGTCGGATAATAATCGGGAACGTTTGAAAAATTGTTAAACGAATTGTAAATATATTCGGGAGAATTACAATTCAAACAAACGCCATCATGAATATCACTACCACATTGTTCACACGTACACCAAACACATGAACCTTCGAAGAACGGTTCTCCACACTTAAAACAAATGGGATCCATAAGAATTAAACATAAGAGGAAGAAAGATATAGAATTATCGGTTTAGAGGGTTAAAGAAGAAGAATTATATGTATAAGAGGATAAGAAGATTATTTTTAGGATTTTATAATTAAGAAACATTGAATAACACAAAAGAAAAGGAAAATAAAATTTGAAAAGAAAAATCTTTTTTGGAATTTTATATTTATAAAAACCTTGAAAAACAAATTTATTTTATTTTTGGTAACCGTTACGTTAACCGTAACCGTTTCCTTTAAAACTACGCGCAGCGTGGCGGGAAGGCAAAGGTAGCTCCGAAGATGCTTAAAAACCCGCCTTCTTCAGCTCGACAATTTAATGTCAAGCTTCCTTAAACCCCGTAATTAGGTTGTAGTAATAAAGTAATCCGATAACGGTCAATTTCACGATTTGTTTTGTTGTTTATTCGGAATGGTTTACAACCGCCCTCCTTCAACGGAAGACCGAGGATGTTTATTAATGGTGAAAACACTTTAAGAAAAGTGTTTTTTTTTTTTTTTTTTTTTTTTTTTTTTTTTTTTTTTTTTTTTTATTATTTTTGATTTTTCGATTTTTTTGTATTTTTATTTTTGTTTTTTTATTTTTCCAAAGTTTTTTATATTTGTTTGTTTTTATTTTTGATTCCAAAGAAATATTCGTGAAAATATTTCCCCAGGTCGTTCTCTCCAACGAAGGTTTGACGGCGTTTAAGTCGATTCGGTGTCGTGAAAATGTGAAGTGAATAAGTGACGTGAAAGATTATTTTTTAGAATTTGATTACACTATAATAAGAAATATTAAAAACAATCTACGCTATTAAAATAAATGCACACAAAGAAAATTCAAATAAATGCAAATCCCGGGCTAATCCCGAGATTTATAAATCTATTAGTGAAATTATAAAGCTAAAATGCAAATATTAAAAGCTAAGGGACTAAAACTGCAATTAAATAAAACTAGTTTTATAAAAGAAAATTAAGAAAATATTTATAAAAACTAAAGGGACTTAAATTGTAAATTTCTGAAACTTGATTTAAACTAAAACTTTTTTCAAACAAAGACAAGGACTAAAGGTGGACAAAATGAAAGCAAAAGACTGGTTTGTAAAAGCAATAAACCAAAAACGTTTTTTACTCTATAAGTTTACCCAGGTTCGATTCCTGGCTTTTACAAATGAATCTAAACTATTTTTTTTTTCTTTTTCTTCTTTTTCAAATCAAATAACAATTAATCAACTCTAACTTTTATGAAAAGAACGAGCTTAAACGAGCTGGAATAAGCTGGAAATCAGCCTGAACAACTCAATCAGGCTTTGCACATTTTTATATGAAACAACTCAAATAAGCACAAAATGGACTTTAATAAACTATCAAATAAGCTAATAAATTGAAACTAAGGGGGGCAAAACTTCTCTAGAACTGCTGACTACCTAAAACTCAAAACTTCCAAAGATTAACTAAAAGCAAACACACCCTTACTGATCCATAAGCTACCCGAACTGACCCATAAGCTACCTTAAATCAAACACACCCTTACTGATCTTATTCCTATTTCTCAAGTTGAATGAACTTATAAAACCTGAAAATCACAATCTCAATAACCACAATTTTAATTTCTAATCAGAAACAGAAATTTTCACAAGCAACTAAACTTAAGAAAAACTTGAATAAACTGCTTTGACTAATGATTTAACTAAAAGCAATGAATGAGAAATTAGCAACAGAAACATAAGACCAACTCATGACATCAAAAGTAAAATCAATAAAGCTTGAAATTTAAAATTAACACTTACATTAAAATCAGGCTGATGAACAAGAGTTTTGACCAATCGTTGACTTACATTAACAATGAAATTTGGAGTACATCTAATTGAAAACTAAAAAGTACAATACAAATAAGCAGAAAACTAAACCTAAAATAAGCTAAAACTAAATTAATCCTACTCCTAAAATCTAACCTACTAACTAGCTAGCTAACCCTCGAATTGTGACCGAAAAGGGCTATTTATAGCCTGAGCTAGGATGCTTCTGGGGACTCCAGGTTGGCGATCCGCGTGAGGTTGTGCTTTCTCGGAGCCAATCTAAGCCCTTTGATCAAATTCCATCCATTACAGCCGTTTGATTAAGTAGAGGTGAGGTGTTCGGACCAATGGCCTGCTGCCACGCGTCATTCCTTCTGTCAGAGGCTTCTAGATGAACCAATCATTGTCTATTCTACCCTTAATTGCTGTTAAAACTTCGTACGGTAATATTAGGGTTGCGTGAATAGTAACTGATTTGGGGGTGAATTTGTGGGAGGCGGGTTGAGAGAGATAGGAGGTGAGTGAGTTTTTTTATTTCTTTTGACCGTAAGTTGACTGAGGGTTGTATAAAATTTTGACCGAGTATGATTTAATCTTTTGACCCGGGTGTGGGTTGAGTGGGTGTTGGATCGGGTCAAGTGGTTAGGTGTGGGCTGATGGATTCTTTTTAGTGGGCTTAGGATGGTTTTGTTGGGAAGGTTGGGTTCGGGTTTAAAGGTTGTGTTTAGTTAAGATTTGGTAATTTAAAATCATAAGGACCAAATGAATCTAACTTGAAATCTTAGGGACTAATCTAGCCATATTTTCCAAAGTAGATCCAAGGGATGAAATTGACAATCTCTGAAAATATGAGGACTGATTGCGTGGTTTTGCAACCTTACAACAGGTTTTACCTCTCAAGGGATCTTGAGAAGTTTGCAATCCCCACCAGGCAGTGTACCTGACCGTTGTAGTATAGTAAAGTGGCAAGTACCGGGGGATTGATCGTTCAACTCAAAGAATAGTGTTCGTTAGGATTGAAATTAATCTAACTAGGTCTAAAGGTGAGGGATGATTCTTTTTTATGTTTTTATATTTTATGGAAAGCAAGTAAAAATCTCTGGTTTTGGAAGAAGGGGCGGAATTAGTTGCTAATCAACTAACCCAAAAGCTACTAATTAAACTAATATGCAAGAAAAGTAAACTAGGGTTCTACAAGGGAAATGAAGCATGTCTACTTATGATATATTACTCCTTGCTAGCTATCCAATTCTACCTATTGAATTGTCACACCTTGTTTTAATTGACGGGTTGTATTCCTTAATACCATTCGTGGGGTGGCGTACGTACTTCCCCAACTCTATAAGCTCCTACTTCACTCCTATGTCGAGCCGGCTAAGAAGCTCCTAACATGGGATCACTAGAATTCGCTCATGCATTAAATACAACCAAATAAACCTAGTACGCATTGGTTCATGTTTCTTAAGACGCTCAAGCAAGTTACCGTATAGGAGGTTAGCCAGTTTTCTTAAGCCTAACATCGATATCACCCAATCAAAACAAGAAACAATAGGAAGCAAGAATTATAAACTAAACCAACTAGATCTATTGAAGTTGTCACGCCCTAATTGATGGAGATGGACACACACATCAACAAGAAATCAATAAGATCTAATTGATTATATACAAGTTTCATACAATTATAAGTAGACACAAGGTGATTTAGCCAAGCATAATTAATGAAGAGCAATCAACAATAATCATAATTGAAGACATAACATAAGATTGAATCGATAAACAAACCATTACAAGATGTTTATGGCATGATTAGGACCCTCTAAGTTGCTGGAAAAACACCTACCTAAACCCTAGAATCGGACTTAGGGTTTAGGGCTTACAAATAATGAAGTTGTGATGTTGTATTTATAGGCAGTTTGCTGTCCGAGGGGTTCTGACGGCGTCAGCCTTAACAAGTGACGCCGTCACATCCAATTTTTCACCAAATTGTAGATCTTTTCGTCCCGATCGCGTGGCCTTTTGAATCACCTAAATCCGAGTTCGTATGAGGATTTTATGGCCAAAACAGTAACAGCTACCGCGCGCGCAAGTTGTGACTAGATAACACGTGATGGCCTTCTTGACGCCGTCTCCCTTTAAACCTCCAAAATCCGTTCTGGCCTATCAGAAGCTGACGCCGTCAGAATATAGGCATGACGCCGTCCCTCTTTAAATTAAGCCGTGACGACCTTGATCACTCCAAAGGGTGACGCCGTCAGAATTCCCATGCTAATTTCTCTGGCTTATCATGAGTAATTTTCACATCCACCACTTTTGCCAAGCCATGACGCCGTCTGGAGTAAATCCTGACGCCGTCAAAGGTAACTTTTTAGCCGATTTTGAGACTTTGTCGTTTTCTTCACTTTTATGCTCCAAAAACGTCCAAAATGCTTCCTTTTCCAGATTTCTTCTCAAAAGTACCTAAAATGACAAAAGGAACGATTTAGGGCAATATTTGATCAAATAAATACGATTTAGGGCTTAAATGACCCCCTAAAAGCGGTACACTTTTCGCTTCATCAAATACCCTTACACTTGAGATTTGCTTGTCCTCAAGCAAATGCGCTTTTATTCTAATCAAAATACAAGTTAGGGGTCATTTAATGCTAACATAAAAGTAATTACAACAAATAATCGTTCCACTTTAATCATAATAAGCACGGAGATTACAAACTAGCACCTCACAAGTAGTGTTTAGATACTCACATCTCTCAAGTGTCATCAAAATAAATCTCATAAATGAAAACGGATAATATCTCTCACTACCTGTCATAGCAAATAGATTACCATAGGCTTGGGAAAGGATCG
Source organism: Artemisia tridentata subsp. tridentata (assembly GCA_021014915.2). NCBI lineage: Eukaryota > Viridiplantae > Streptophyta > Magnoliopsida > Asterales > Asteraceae > Artemisia > Artemisia tridentata. Next base: position 429,474,720 of record CP139505.1, on the reverse strand, counting down.
AAAACCTCCTCCACTAGGCGTAAGCACCTAAGATAAACTATCAAAGAGGGCTTTTAAATGGGTTATAACGTTAGGTGTAGGGAAAAGGAAAACACGGTTTTGTTGGATAAAGGATGTTTTACTGGTGGCGAGTTAAAGATCTTGATCAATTACATGTACTATACAATGTTGCTAAGCCAAGACTCGACTCAATCTTAAGCTAGAAACAAAATAACAAAATAACAAAAACATAAAATGAAACGGATGGTAGTCCGATTGTTATGTTATTTTTTCTATTTTTTTTTTCATTTTTTTGTATTTTTCTTGATTTTTTTTTTTTTTTTTTTTTTTATGCATACACTCTTGCCCTACCATCCAAAATAATACATCATAGGGGCATTGCATCCCCTTACACTTGAGCTTTTACATAACTTTACAAATAACTATTCTAATGACTCGAATTAAGATAATTGAAAAACTTGGAGTACTTTTTTAAAATATTTAGCACATATGGGGGTAATGAATGATGTTCTTCCCCATTACTCCATTACACTAGTACTTTACCCATGAGTCCCAATCGTCCCAAAACAATATGTACAAGGATATGACTCGACTTAGCAACCATGTAATCAACTAGATAATTAACTTGGGTTTAAACAAATGTTGTAACAATAATGCACTAAAAATGAGTGCATACAAGGTAGGCTAAGGCGATTTGGGTGTACATTTAAGTGGGGTGTAACAAATTCTTCCTTTAAGTAAAATGCTTAAAGGTCGAAATGAAAAGATAGGCTCTGAGGGGTGTACTAGGGGTATCGTGTACTAAAAATGAGTACAACGCAAAGGGTGTGGGAGAATTACTTGACCAATGTAGCCGAAGTAATTATAACAAAAACACAGGTGTAAAACAATGGGTTAATCCTAATGCCTCTTATCATGTAGTAAATCTAACTACACGAATGTAGTCTCACTTGTGGCCTTGGAATGGTCCTAACGCAAGTTCTAGAATCTAAGTGCTACCGGTACACACATCATAGCATAAATGCTTTTCCTACCAATTCTAGGGGCGAACCTCACATATTTGGGGGTGGAAAATTTTTTTAGTGGTACGGTTTTTGTGCTAGTCATATAACTCCTATCCGTGAGACGCTCATTAAGATCAAAGTTTCACTCCTATATGTTGTAAAAAATTTTAAATTTGGCACTAAAATTGCCCTAACAGGTATTTCTCTTAGTTTTATTACACATCTACTATTAAACAAACAAAAATCAAGCGTAATTGTATTCTCTAAAATCGTACTTTTACCCCAATACCCTTACACTTAAGATGAACATTGTCCCCAATGTTCAAATAACAAGATGTAAAAGCATAAAGTAAAAGAATGAAATCAAATACTCCCCTGATTCGCTCGGTGGATAATGAAATAACACGGTTAAATCTTCTTCCAAAGTAATGTTGAAGCTCCATGACTAATGCATCGCCATAAGCTTGATCCAACAAACATTTCCTTGTCCAAAATAACCTGTTAATCCTGAGAAAACAAACAAGAAAAACCAAAGCATCAAACCGAACAAAGACACTCACAACTAGGTGTAATTCCAGACTTAGAAATAAAACAATAAAAGATATAATGCTTGCGGAATGAATGTTTTGCAGGTTCCTGGAGTTTATAAGTTAGAGATTTAATAAAAACTTTTTATGAAAACAAAACTTTCAAAAATTTCAGAAAATTAAAACCTGACGCCGTCAGGTTGTAATTCCTGACGCCGTCAGAAATGATCTGACAGAATTCTCATGTTAAGTTTCCGGAAAATTTCTGGAAAAACCTATATCTCATTTCCTGGAAATCCTGCAAAATATCATTATGACTCGATACAAGCATTTGACTCAAACAAATACTAATATGTATGTTAATTTAATATTATTATGATTCATGTTCATTTGTTCTAATAAACTGATTTGACTTTCCCTTACACTTATCTTTTGCAAAATACCTTTATATGTAGTTAAGACGAAGTTAAAAACAAAATAAAGCATTTTCACAATTTAGTTTTGAACATGAATCAATAATAATAAAAATTAAACATACATACGGAAGCAAATAAAATCAAACAAACAAATAAATAAACACACAAAGCAAATAAAGCTTGGGTTGCCTCCCAATAAGCGCTTGTTTTTGTTCGAGTCACGAGCCTGACTCTACCCTTATTTAACAAAAATAGGGGAGGTTTTCCCTACACTTAGGATTAAGTGCGGGTGAAAGTAGCGATACACACCCTTAAGGTGTGAATATGCCACGTGAGGTGAAGGGGGTGAGTGAATGGCTTCCTTCATCCTAAAACTACCCGGATAATATTGGTTGATGGGTGGGTCGGTTCCTCTTTTTTCTCCTAGATGTAAATCTAAGGATGAAAAGTTGTGTAAAGGTTGAGGTTCCAATTCATCAACACTAGGAAATTCCCTAGAACTAAGAGTAAGGTCATCACTAAAAGTGTTCAAATCTATATCCTCTAGTTGTGCTTGGTCCAAGGGTTCTACCTCCATCGGGATTCCTAAAGTCTCTTCAACTTCTTCCGGGTAAGTCACGGGCGGTGTGGGTGCCTCAAATGATGGTTGAGTATTTTGTGGGCTTATGGTGTTTACCTCATCATTCCACGTGTCAAGATCACCTATATCCTCGTCTATTATTTCCTTAGGTAGTGATAATAACAAACCTAGTGCTTCATCCAACTTATGGTTTATTGATACGGCTCTATCCACAATTCCTTGGCAAACTAGGTCGCTTTTCCTATTAGCCTCACTAAAACAAGATCCTAAACATGGAGGTTGTTCATAAGAATCTATCCTAGGTGAAGGCTCATATGATTCATAAGTGTCTCTAAATGAGGTATTTTGAACTTCTTGGTGTTCTAGCCACTCAACCATATCTTGCAATCTTAGAAATCTAAGTGAAGAGTCCATTTAAAGCAAATTACAAACAAAATCACAAAGAAAAGATAGACTACGAGAAAGCTACAAAATAAAAAGAAAAAATCTCACTTGATAGGAATCTTGTGAGTAGACCTAATAAAAATAAAATTTCAACCTAAGCAATAACTACTCCCCGGGCTGCGGCGCCAAAAACTTGATTGCGTGGTTTTGCAACCTTACAACAGGTTTTACCTCTCAAGGGATCTTGAGAAGTTTGCAATCCCCACCAGGCAGTGTACCTGACCGTTGTAGTATAGTAAAGTGGCAAGTACCGGGGGATTGATCGTTCAACTCAAAGAATAGTGTTCGTTAGGATTGAAATTAATCTAACTAGGTCTAAAGGTGAGGGATGATTCTTTTTTATGTTTTTATATTTTATGGAAAGCAAGTAAAAATCTCTGGTTTTGGAAGAAGGGGCGGAATTAGTTGCTAATCAACTAACCCAAAAGCTACTAATTAAACTAATATGCAAGAAAAGTAAACTAGGGTTCTACAAGGGAAATGAAGCATGTCTACTTATGATATATTACTCCTTGCTAGCTATCCAATTCTACCTATTGAATTGTCACACCTTGTTTTAATTGACGGGTTGTATTCCTTAATACCATTCGTGGGGTGGCGTACGTACTTCCCAACTCTATAAGCTCCTACTTCACTCCTATGTCGAGCCGGCTAAGAAGCTCCTAACATGGGATCACTAGAATTCGCTCATGCATTAAATACAACCAAATAAACCTAGTACGCATTGGTTCATGTTTCTTAAGACGCTCAAGCAAGTTACCGTATAGGAGGTTAGCCAGTTTTCTTAAGCCTAACATCGATATCACCCAATCAAAACAAGAAACAATAGGAAGCAAGAATTATAAACTAAACCAACTAGATCTATTGAAGTTGTCACGCCCTAATTGATGGAGATGGACACACACATCAACAAGAAATCAATAAGATCTAATTGATTATATACAAGTTTCATACAATTATAAGTAGACACAAGGTGATTTAGCCAAGCATAATTAATGAAGAGCAATCAACAATAATCATAATTGAAGACATAACATAAGATTGAATCGATAAACAAACCATTACAAGATGTTTATGGCATGATTAGGACCCTCTAAGTTGCTGGAAAAACACCTACCTAAACCCTAGAATCGGACTTAGGGTTTAGGGCTTACAAATAATGAAGTTGTGATGTTGTATTTATAGGCAGTTTGCTGTCCGAGGGGTTCTGACGGCGTCAGCCTTAACAAGTGACGCCGTCACACCCAATTTTTCACCAAATTGTAGATTTTTTCGTCCCGATCGCGTGGCCTTTTGAATCACCTAAATCCGAGTTCGTATGAGGATTTTATGGCCAAAATAGTAACAGCTACCGCGCGCGCAAGTTGTGACTAGATAATACGTGATGGCCTTCTTGACGCCGTCTCCCTTTAAACCTCCAAAATCCGTTCTGGCCTATCAGAAGCTGACGCCGTCAGAATATAGGCATGATGCCGTCCCTCTTTAAATTAAGCCGTGACGACCTTGATCACTCCAAAGGGTGACGCCGTCAGAATTCCCATGCAAATTTCTCTGGCTTATCATGAGTAATTTTCACATCCACCACTTTTGCCAAGCCATGACGCCGTCTGGAGTAAATCCTGACGCCGTCAAAGGTAACTTTTTAGCCGATTTTGAGACTTTGTCGTTTTCTTCACTTTTATGCTCCAAAAACGTCCAAAATGCTTCCTTTTCTAGATTTCTTCTCAAAAGTACCTAAAATGACAAAAGGAACGATTTAGGGCAATATTTGATCAAATAAATACGATTTAGGGCTTAAATGACCCCTTAAAAGCGGTACACTTTTCGCTTCATCAAGGACCTCGGTTGACTTGTTGACCATAATTACTTCCCGGCATCGGCTAAAAATAACACTTCCATATCTCGTGCTCGGTTTCCCGGTTCTTTGCTTGATTTTGTCCTTTTCTTCGATATCCGTGCCTGCATATGTAAAAACACAAAAACACAATATATTTGGCATTTTGGTCGGGTTTTTGGTCTATTTGGGTCCGGTTTTGGTCTAGAAATGGTATGTGTTTAAGCACATACCAAAATTCCCCCAGACTAAGCTATTGCAATGTCCTCATGCAATGTTATAAGAACTCCCCGATTTTCCTTTTATTATATTTTTGTATTTTCTTATTTTCCCTGTGACGGCTTTGTCGACAATCATTATCAAACGATAATTTTTAGGGTCTTCGAGCAGGAAACACGACTCATAAAGAAGTGACCATACGGATAAAATTCGTCGTCCTCGATTTTTCACGAGTCCCCAAACTAAGCTTAAAAACGAAATCATTGTCATCTACAAGTTAGATTGCCAACACTACTCAAAAAGCTAATTGTGGACTTCTCGTTCCCAAATTCCTATTTTCCTCTATTTATTTTATTTTTGGTGAGAAATGAATTTCTTCAAATTCTCGTTTTGATAATTTTTAAGCCGATAAAGATACCTAGGTTTAGACGCTAAGTAGTTTCCAAACCTTCCCTCGAAAACCGTTGCATACAAAAATGAGGTCCACATCAAGGTCTCTGATTTAACACGATTTTGAGAATATCCCTTTTATTTGCGACCGAAACAACTCATCTACGAGTCCAGAGACGGAAGCCTTTATTAGGATACCTCGGAGTCGAAATTTGGCATTTTTAACATTATTAAGCACATATTATTAATCCTTGGCCTTTTATAACAATCACAACATCGGCTGCGAACCGGCAAGATGTGATAGTCTATTATGACCTTGGAATTTTTCCTCTGCCTTTATTAGAAGTCTACAACATCGGCTGCGAACCGGCAAGATGCAGAAAACTTTTTATGGCTTTGGATTATTATTATTATTCATTATATATTTTGCCAAATCCCGAGTCCTACGGCTTTTATAACAATCCCAACATCGGTTGTGAGCCGGCAAGATGGAATAGTCTATTACACCGTAACACTGACAGTACCTTGATGTGTACCCAACTTTCATAAGCAAGGATTCTCTAAGGAAGAAATAAAAACTAAATTTCGCCAAAACCAAAATAGCTTTAATTATTTATAGAGTATTATTTTTGGTGAAACAAGCTGATGGGAACAAAAAGCCACAAATAACTTCGATGAGCTCTAAAGAGATCCAACTACTCCACGTTTAGCAATCTAACTTATAAACAACTCTATCATTTCTCGTTCTTCGCAAATTTAAAATCTTAAATAATAAGATCCGCGAATGCTTAGCCTTATAATCAAGCCATGCATATATAAAATCAAATACGGGAACTTGCAAACTCTTGAAAAGAATTCGCGTTTTCTAGCTCCTTGTGTAAAAGACTAGCACGAGCTTATAGATTATAAACGGTTAAGGAGACAAGCTAGGGCTCAACACGCCCGGTCAAGTCAGAATTTTATTCCTACTCTACCCAGCGGAAAATCAACAAAAATGTCAAAATTTATTATATTTTTGCAAAAATTTTTAAAATTTTCTCATTTTTTGGATTTTTTCAAATTTTGGAGGAAAAACGGGGTTGCATGAGAAAACGGCAAAAATGCAAAGCGAAAATCAAATCGACAGATTACCCCCCCAGACTAGAACGAGACATTGTCCTCAATGTCTTAAAGGTAAGGGTTCTCCTACATAAATCTAAGGCCGTTTATTAATTATGCCAAAAGATAAATGCAAAACGATAAGATTTTAGGATATCAATAAGCAGCGAATGATGAAACTCGAGTAGCGTGAAGGAAACTACGAGCACGAGAGTCTTCATCATCGAGCATTCCTGGACACATCACAGAAAACACGAAACACAAGATACGGAAGAGGTAGCCCTCCTCATGTTTTATTAGAAATAAGATAAGAAGATAGAATGATAAGCATGGGGTGCCTCCCACGAAGCGCTTGTTTTTGGTAACCGAGTCACATGAGCTTGACTCGACCCCGAATTTATTTGTCCATGGGGGAGCATGTGGAAGAGATAATCTCAATCGGACTTTCGTTCAAGATGTTTGGATAAACATTGAAGCACACGAAAGTTCCACTCCGATGAGATACCCACGGCTCTAGATAGAAAAGAAAATGCCGGGGTCAAAGATGGTGTCTTCACTCACAAATGAGTGAAGAAGAGGAGAAGTCACCGAGTAGGTGAAGAAAGGGAGAAAAATCATAATTAGAATGGGGATCCATTCTTCATCATCTAAGCTCTTGAGAACCTCGGGAGGGAGGGTTGGGGTGAAATCATTGATAGTCAAATTCTTAGGATAGAGTACATCTCCCCCCGGGTCATGATCTTCCTCAAAATCATAGAAATCATACTCCGGAGGAGGTATGATATGAGGAGTTCATAGGTAATCTGTCGATTTGATTTTCGCTTTGCATTTTTGCCGTTTTCTCATGCAACCCCGTCTTTCCTCCAAAATTTGAAAAAATCCAAAAAAATGAGAAAATTTTAAAAATTTTTGCAAAAATATAATAAATTTTGACATTTTTGTTGATTTTCCGCTGGGTAGAGTAGGAATAAAATTCTGACTTGACCGGGCGTGTTGAGCCCTAGCTTGTCTCCTTAACCGTTTATAATCTATAAGCTCGTGCTAGTCTTTTACACAAGGAGCTAGAAAACGCGAATTCTTTTCAAGAGTTTGCAAGTTCCCGTATTTGACTTTATATATGCATGGCTTGATTATAAGGCTAAGCATTCGCGGATCTTATTATTTAAGATTTTAAATTTGCGAAGAACGAGAAATGATAGAGTTGTTTATAAGTTAGATTGCTAAACGTGGAGTAGTTGGATCTCTTTAGAGCTCATCGAAGTTATTTGTGGCTTTTTGTTCCCATCAGCTTGTTTCACCGAAAATAATACTCTATAAATAATTAAAGCTATTTTGGTTTTGGCGAAATTTAGTTTTTATTTCTTCCTTAGAGAATCCTTGCTTATGAAAGTTGGGTACACATCAAGGTACTGTCAGTGTTACGGTGTAATAGACTATTCCATCTTGCCGGCTCACAACCGATGTTGGGATTGTTATAAAAGCCGTAGGACTCGGGATTTGGCAAAATATATAATGAATAATGAATAATAATAATAATCCAAAGCCATAAAAAGTTTTCTGCATCTTGCCGGTTCGCAGCCGATGTTGTAGACTTCTAATAAAGGCAGAGGAAAAATTCCAAGGTCATAATAGACTATCACATCTTGCCGGTTCGCAGCCGATGTTGTGATTGTTATAAAAGGCCAAGGATTAATAATATGTGCTTAATAATGTTAAAAATGCCAAATTTCGACTCCGAGGTATCCTAATAAAGGCTTCTGTCTCTGGACTCGTAGATGAGTTGTTTCGGTCGCAAATAAAAAGGATATTCTCAAAATCGTGTTAAATCAGAGACCTTGATGTGGACCTCATTTTTGTATGCAACGGTTTTCGAGGGAAGGTTTGGAAACTACTTAGCGTCTAAACCTAGGTATCTTTATCGGCTTAAAAATTATCAAAACGAGAATTTGAAGAAATTCATTTCTCACTAAAAATAAAATAAATAGAGGAAAATAGGAATTTGGGAACGAGAAGTCCACAATTAGCTTTTTGAGTAGTGTTGGCAATCTAACTTGTAGATGACAATGATTTCGTTTTTAAGCTTAGTTTGGGGACTCGTGAAAAATCGAGGACGACGAATTTTATCCGTATGGTCACTTCTTTATGAGTCGTGTTTCCTGCTCGAAGACCCTAAAAATTATCGTTTGATAATGATTGTCGACAAAGCCGTCACATGGAAAATAAGAAAATACAAAAATAGAATAAAAGGAAAATCGGGGAGTTCTTATAACATTGCATGAGGACATTGCAATAGCTTAGTCTGGGGGAATTTTGGTATGTGCTTAAACACATACCATTTCTAGACCAAAACCGGACCCAAATAGACCAAAAACCCGACCAAAATGCCAAATATATTGTGTTTTTGTGTTTTTACATATGCAGGCACGGATATCGAAGAAAAGGACAAAATCAAGCAAAGAACCGGGAAACCGAGCACGAGATATGGAAGTGTTATTTTTAGCCGATGCCGGGAAGTAATTATGGTCAACAAGTCAACCGAGGTCCTCATATTTTCAGAGATTGTCAATTTCATCCCTTGGATCTACTTTGGAAAATATGGCTAGATTAGTCCCTAAGATTTCAAGTTAGATTCATTTGGTCCTTATGATTTTAAATTACCAAATCTTAACTAAACACAACCTTTAAACCCGAACCCAACCTTCCCAACAAAACCATCCTAAGCCCACTAAAAAGAATCCATCAGCCCACACCTAACCACTTGACCCGATCCAACACCCACTCAACCCACACCCGGGTCAAAAGATTAAATCATACTCGGTCAAAATTTTATACAACCCTCAGTCAACTTACGGTCAAAAGAAATAAAAAAACTCACTCACCTCCTATCTCTCTCAACCCGCCTCCCACAAATTCAACCCCAAATCAGTTACTATTCACGCAACCCTAATATTACCGTACGAAGTTTTAACAGCAATTAAGGGTAGAATAGACAATGATTGGTTCATCTAGAAGCCTCTGACAGAAGGAATGACGCGTGGCAGCAGGCCATTGGTCCGAACACCTCACCTCTACTTAATCAAACGGCTGTAATGGATGGAATTTGATCAAAGGGCTTAGATTGGCTCAGAGAAAGCACAACCTCACGCGGATCGCCAACCTGGAGTCCCCAGAAGCATCCTAGCTCAGGCTATAAATAGCCCTTTTCGGTCACAATTCGAGGGTTAGCTAGCTAGTTAGTAGGTTAGATTTTAGGAGTAGGATTAATTTAGTTTTAGCTTATTTTAGGTTTAGTTTTCTGCTTATTTGTATTGTACTTTTTAGTTTTCAATTAGATGTACTCCAAATTTCATTGTTAATGTAAGTCAACGATTGGTCAAAACTCTTGTTCATCAGCCTGATTTTAATGTAAGTGTTAATTTTAAATTTCAAGCTTTATTGATTTTACTTTTGATGTCATGAGTTGGTCTTATGTTTCTGTTGCTAATTTCTCATTCATTGCTTTTAGTTAAATCATTAGTCAAAGCAGTTTATTCAAGTTTTTCTTAAGTTTAGTTGCTTGTGAAAATTTCTGTTTCTGATTAGAAATTAAAATTGTGGTTATTGAGATTGTGATTTTCAGGTTTTATAAGTTCATTCAACTTGAGAAATAGGAATAAGATCAGTAAGGGTGTGTTTGATTTAAGGTAGCTTATGGGTCAGTTCGGGTAGCTTATGGATCAGTAAGGTGGTGTTTGCTTTTAGTTAATCTTTGGAAGTTTTGAGTTTTAGGTAGTCAGCAGTTCTAGAGAAGTTTTGCCCCCCTTAGTTTCAATTTATTAGCTTATTTGATAGTTTATTAAAGTCCATTTTGTGCTTATTTGAGTTGTTTCATATAAAAATGTGCAAAGCCTGATTGAGTTGTTCAGGCTGATTTCCAGCTTATTCCAGCTCGTTTAAGCTCGTTCTTTTCATAAAAGTTAGAGTTGATTAATTGTTATTTGATTTGAAAAAGAAGAAAAAGAAAAAAAAATAGTTTAGATTCATTTGTAAAAGCCAGGAATCGAACCTGGGTAAACTTATAGAGTAAAAAACGTTTTTGGTTTATTGCTTTTACAAACCAGTCTTTTGCTTTCATTTTGTCCACCTTTAGTCCTTGTCTTTGTTTGAAAAAAGTTTTAGTTTAAATCAAGTTTCAGAAATTTACAATTTAAGTCCCTTTAGTTTTTATAAATATTTTCTTAATTTTCTTTTATAAAACTAGTTTTATTTAATTGCAGTTTTAGTCCCTTAGCTTTTAATATTTGCATTTTAGCTTTATAATTTCACTAATAGATTTATAAATCTCGGGATTAGCCCGGGATTTGCATTTATTTGAATTTTCTTTGTGTGCATTTATTTTAATAGCGTAGATTGTTTTTAATATTTCTTATTATAGTGTAATCAAATTCTAAAAAATAATCTTTCACGTCACTTATTCACTTCACATTTTCACGACATCGAATCGACTTAAACGCCGTCAAACCTTCGTTGGGAGAACGACCCGGGGAATTGTATTCGTTACAGTTTCTTTGGAAAAATAAAAAAACAAAAATAAAAATACAAAAATATCGAATCACATAGTGTACGGATATTTGTCTTTTTATTTTAACTTTACCCTATATATATATATATATATATATATATATAACGCATGATTGTGTGTGTTATGAGTATAGATGAGTTATGGATTTCTTTTACAGTGCTATAGGTGAGTTATAGGTGCGAATGTTATGAGTATAACGCATGATTGTGTGTGTGTGTGTCTTTTTTGTGTAATTACGAGATGCGTATAATATTCGTTTAGCGAATTCAATGGTGAATTTATTTGCACATAAAAGAAATCCATTGAGTGAATCCTTAGATCTAATTGCATCACCATTATTATTCATATTTACAAATCTGTAATTACGAGATGCGTAACGCGTCACCCTCTCAACGACGCTGTATTCGGAGAATAGCTTTCTCTGTTCTGATTTTGTTACGTCCTCCCACGAACACATTGGAAGACATTTTTAATTTGAGAAATTAGCGTTTGGATTTGGGGATTTTTTTTAAAAAGGAGATAAAGGGAGATGTTTTTTCTGGCATATATACCCCTTTGTCACTTTACTACCCAAATGGCTTTTTTTGCTTAATAAGCTGTCACGTGTTTTTAACTTATAAACAAAAACCTTTAAAAACACATTTTCTAATAAAATTCTTATAAAAGTATTAAAAAAAACCTACAATGTCGATTAATCATCGCCTTTACGCTAATCATCTACTAACATTTTTGATTTGTGTAAATTGCTCAATCGAGGTCAACAGTGGTCAAATTTTCTGGAAACGTGCAAATCTTGTTGGAAATACTCAAATCTCGCACTAAACTTGTTTTAATCACTTATAGTTGTTGTTTATATCTATTACAAGTTGTTTTTAGGAAAATCTTGCCAAGGGTACACAAAACACCGGAAATACCTAAATCTTGCCGGAAATGTTAATCCGATTAATCACCGATTACAAGTTACATAGAGATTGATCTGCCGACTACCGATTCGCCATTTTTTGCAACTTTACACCACAGAAAACCCCTCTTCACACTAAAAAAAAAAAAAAAAAAAAAAACACACACACACAATCATGCGTTATACTCATAACATTCGCACCTATAACTCGCCTATAGCACTGTACGCGGTGCAGTTTAGCCGTGTTTTATGAGTCAAATTCGCCCTTTAGCATGCCTATAACTTGTTGCACCGAGCACTCCTAGGATTACATCACCTTTTTACTCTATTATTAAACATGTGCAATAAAACTATCAACAATAAACACAAATATACCTCATAATATAATCACACACACCTACACTTAATTCTTTCTTCACAACCAACATCACAACTTTGTCTTGTGCACTACCGAGTTCTCACAAAATGGGAGGGACAACCTGTGGTCATGGTGTGGTGTTATAAGATGGGTAACCTATTTAACATCGTGCTCGTAAGATCGGATCGGGATTTTTAAATTTTATTAAAATGTAAACTTTTTCAATGGGGGTTGTAGTTTTATGCATTTTTACGTAATATTACTATATATATTATAAGACATTTAATATGACGTCGTTGATGCTACAGTACCCCCGGCCCACTAACTGCTACAGTAACCTGCTACAGTAACCGGCCCACTTTTTTTTTTTTTTTTTTTTTTTTTTTTTTTTTTTTAAATCAGCTTTCAAAAATTGGCAAAAAATACCCCTGAAATTGACGACTCTTTGCAAAAAAAGTCCTTTTTCCAAAAAAATGTTTCAAAAATTGTCAAAAATTACCCCTGACACTGACGTCTCTTTGCAAAAATAGTCCTTTTTCCAAAAAAAAAAAATGTTTCGACAATTGGCAAAAAATACCCCTGCCATCGGCGACTCTTTGCAAAAGGAGTCCTTTTTCGGGGTAAAAAAAAACGATAATCAACGAAATAAAACAACGCTCCGCCGCAACGCGGCGGATCGTCGCCGAACTCGTTCCATATGATAGACGAGTTTTTTATGGGTGATATGTGGAAAAAAAATAGTTTAAATACCACAGTAATAGAAAAATAGATATATTCCGAACGTATAGTTACTTCATAGTTCAATCATTGGTTAAACGATTTTGGTACAAGAGAAATATGATAATATAAGACAAAAGTGGAGCTTTTATTCTCGTTAAAAGTATAACATTAAACATATTCAAGAAAAATACCACAAACGAGATATCTTGAAGTTTTAGAAATCAGATAGTTTTTACGAAGGAAAAATTTTCAAACTTGTCATTTTGATGTACATTCAAATTCTTGATATTGAGGGTTTTTTTAATTTATCGGACAGGGCAATCAAAATTCATGAGATCCGCATATTGCCATATTGTGACAAGAGGGGGCAATGCCCTCTACGATTGAACAAAAACTTTCAGCATTTTTTTTCTTGAAAAAAAAAAAAAAAAAAAAAAAACCAAACCCTGCAGCATTTAAGCTAAGTTTTCTTGTTATTTTGGCCCATTATTCACCTTGCCCGTCGACCCAAATCTCAAGTTGCCCTTACTTAGCCCAATCTTTAATTTGTCCAACATATATAAAGCCATTTAACTCTTATCAGATTACACATAAACGTTTTAATTTTGGTGCAGTTTTTGATCGAGTTATACTAATTGACTTTTTTTTTTTTTTTTTTTTTTTTTTTTTTTTTCAATATATTTATACTGTTTTTTGTTGTTTCATTTTGGTAATTAAGCTTTTTTTGGTGCGACGTTTGTGAAAGTATTTGTTTTTTGCTCCCGATGCTCGAAATTCCTGGCTCCACCACTATGTGTATAAATAGTAGATAGTAGAAGTACATGAAATTTTGTGACCTTGCATGTAAAGCGGTGGCTCTGCATGTTTAATGGCGCGCACCACCCGCACAGCCACACTCCCTAGAGAAGGGCCTGAATTCAATGTAACATGTAGTGATCTTTCATAACATTTTCCTAATAATTGTATGATTAACTAGGTGGATAACCCGCGCTTCGCGGCGGGCTGTTTTGCTAAAGAAGTAGTTTACAGTGTGTTTGTTAAGTGTTGGTAAAGAAGCAGTTAAGTTGCATGAACAAACCTTTTACTGATATGTTATGAATATTTATCGAAGTGCAGGAATATTACGAAACAACCAAAGGCAATCGATTATAAGATACAACTCCAATATAAAGTATTCACTTGCACCTGTTATAAAAGAAAAGAAAATTTGAAAGGCTCCTTAAAAATGTTGTAAGCGCAATAAAATCCAAGCATTTTTTTATTCAAGTATGACCAATCCTAAAATGACAGGAAAATCATATTTCGAATTCCAAGCACCTTCTGGTTGGCTGAGGCAAAAACCTGCCAGGCAAAGGAAAGAACATTTCAACAGGTTGAAAAAGCAAACGGACGAACTTTGTCCCCATTCATCACTTAAGCAGTATTGCATATGTAACTACTGGAAAAGATTCGAACGGAAATTAAAGAAAGTTGACATTCCTTAACCATGTTAGAATATTCTCGTTAGTAATAGTTGTAATTTACCTAATGTCTAACTAAAAGGTTCTGTTTGGAAGAACATTTTTTATGGCCGATTAAGACAACAAAAAAAAAAAAAAAAAAAAAAAAAAAAAAAAAAAAAAGTGCAGATCATCATCATTAAAAAAACCTTTCTTAGAGGATGTTCATGCAACTGTGCTGAAAACTATTAGAAAAAGAAAATCGTTATTTAATTCAAATCTACCTCACTAACCATTAGTTGCACCCCAAGCACACCCATTTTGGTCCCAATTTGAGCCTTGAATCCCACACCCATTTCAGTCCCCAAATTGACCTATGTTAAAATCACCCAGACTAAGGTATTGTCGTGTCCTCACGCAATGTTATCAACTCACGCTTTTGAAACCAAAAATTTCAAACCTCTTTCTACTAAAGATTTTGAAAAGTAGCAAAATGTCCCTCAAAAGAGATTAAGAAATCATCAGTTTCAAAAACGCCCCGTTTGACCATTTTATTACATATATTATCTTTTTGCACTTTTTCGGATCTGACGGGATGTTCACTTTCATTATTTTACAATAACTTTTAGGATCACAGAGTAAGAAGCACTAATCATGGACAAGCGTCCATACGGATAAAATTCATCGTCCCTGATTTTTCACGAGTCCCCAAACCAAGCTTAAAAACGAAATCATTGTTAAACACAAGTTAGATGCCAACACTACCCATGGATGCTAAGTGTGAACTCTTTGCTCCCTTATTCCTATTTTATCTAAATATTTTATGAAAAATGATTTTTTTCTTGGTTTTTATAGATTTAAGTCCGATAAAGGCACTAAGTTTAGACGCTAACTAGTTTAAAATCCTTCCCTTGAGAATCGTTGCCCATAAAAATGAGGTCCACATCAAGGTCCTAATTTAACATGATTTTGGGGATATCCCTTTTATTACGACCGAAACAACTCATCTACGAGTCCAGAGATAGAGGCTTTTATTAGGATATCCTCGGAGTCGAAATTTGGCCTTATTATTACATTATTAAGCACATATTATTCCTTGGCCCTTTAAACAACCTAGAAAACGGGTGCAACCGTCAAGAATCGGGAGTCTTATTTTGACCTTGGATATTTTTCCTCTGCCTTTTTGAAGTCTGAGACAACGGGAGCGAACCGTCAGGAAACAGAAAACTTTTATCGGCTTTGGATTATTATTATTATTACCTCCACCCTTTAAACAACTGAGTCAACGGAAGCGAACCGTCAGGAAACAGTAGTCTTATTTCGGCTTCGGTTTTTTACATATTAATTAGGGGCCAAATTCCGAGTCCTGCGGTCTTTCAACATCCGAAACAATAGCACGTACTATCAGGAATCAGTTGTATTATTTCCCCGCAACACTGACAGTACCTTGATGTGTACCCAACTCTTATAAGCAAGGATTCTCTAAAGAATGAGTAAAAACTAATTATCGCCAAAACCGTGCATCTTTAATTATTTAGAAATTTATATTTTTGGATTTTCTAATTGATGGGAGCAAAAAGTCACAAATAACCTCGATGGGCTCTAAAGAGATCCAACTATTCCACGCTTAGCATCTAACTTATCTTTAACTCTATCATTTCTTGTTTTTCTCAAATTTAAAATCTTAAATAATAAGATCCGCGAATGCTTAGTCAAATAAAACAAAGATGCGCATATTTAAAGTCAATTATGGAAACTTGCAAACTCTTAAAAGAATTCGCGTTTTATCGCTTCTGGTATAAAAGACTAGCACAACTTTCAATTATAAAGGTTAAGGGGACAAGCTAGAGCTCAACATGATCGATCAAGTCAAAATTTTATTCCTACTCTCACCAGCGGAAAGTCAACAATGTGACAAAACACTTATGATATTTTTGAAATTTTTTTTAAATTTTCTCATTTTTTTTTCAATTTTTGGAGGAAAAACGGGGTTGCGAGAGTATAAGGAAAAATGCAAGGCAAAATCAAATTTGAGATAAGGGTCATCTTATGCAAATCTAAAGTCGTTTATTAATTATGCTAATAGATAAACATTAGTCGATAAGATTTAGGATATCGGATCTCCCAATAAGCACTGAAGCATGAGACTCGAGTGGAGAAAAAAACAAAACCACGAGCACGAGAGTCTTCATAATTCGGGCAAATCCTGGATATAAAACAATCAACCACGAAACACGAGAAATGAAAGAGGTGGCCCTCCTCACGTCACTTATTAGAAAGAAAATAGAAGGATAAGCATGGGTTTCCTCCCACGAAGCGCTTGTTTATTATCGAGTCGTATAGCTTGACTCGCCCCGAATTTAATTGTTCTTGGGGAAGAAAGTGGAAAAGATGATCTCTATCGGACTTTCATTCAATATGTTTGGATAAACATTGAAGTACATAAAAGTTCCACACCGATGAGATACCCACGGTTCAAAGGAATAGCAACCATAAACGGTGATACCGAGGTCAAAGATAGTATCCTCACTCCTGAAGGAGTGAAAGAGAGGAGAAGTTACATCATATGTGATGAATGGAAGAAAGATGTTTATAACAATTAGGATCCATTCTTCATTCTCAAAGGCAAATTTTTCATTTTCCTTATTTTGTATGTCATCATTGAAGCTCTTATGGTTATCATCAACAAAAACCTCGGGAGGGAGGGTCGGGATGATGTCATCGATAAGAAAACTCTCACGATAGAGTACATCTCCCCCTGGGTCATGATCGTCCTTAAAATCAAAGTAATCATACTCCGGTGGAGATATGATATGAGTGAGTTCACCGGAGAACTCCTCGTGAAGAGAATCAATCATATGATGTAAATCTGTGAGCTCGGGTTCCGTTACGGACTCATTACTCTCCTCCATCTGAATATCAAAGATTGATTATCTGAAATTAAAGTAAATTCAGATCCGAAATCAAACAGAGGATTGGTGATAGTCGTTTTGAATGTTTCGGAAACAAGGTTATCAAATTCCTTTGGAGGATTGATTTCAACTTTCTTCGGAGGGAGAGAAAGTGATGGTTCTTTGTTCAATAATTTCTCAAGAAAAAGAATGTCTCCCTCCGGATTATGATAAGAATCATCAATTTCCGGTGAAATTGAATCTTCTTTAGTAAGAAAGGCATCAACCTCTTCCAAGAGAGGATCACCTCCCTCAACCGGAGTGAGGGAAAGGGAAGAGTCAAAAATGATTGGTTCAGAAGTCGGAGTGGGATTGCCACTCGAAGAATTAACCGAGAAAAAGTCACTATCCTCAACGGGGATAGGAGATGAGGAGGGAGAATTGAGCACAAAATCAGTAGATGGTGTTGGATTGTCATTTAATGATTCGATCTTAGAAATTAGAAGATTGATATTCAATAATCTTTCACGAAGTGTATCGTCCTTGATCGTCAGAAGAATATCAGTGTCAATCTCTCCATCATCTGGGTTAGAATCCATCACGAGCTCAAAATGGGGAGGTGATGCCTCAACATAATCGATGGTTTCATAAGATAAAGAATCGTTATCACTTGTGGTACAATCATTGTTAGAATTGGAGAAAGTCTGAAAATGATCATTTGAAGCACCAAGAGGAGGCAAATCACACATTTTGTCAGAAATACCCTCGGACTCACTTTGGATTGGGACAAGGTCCTCAACTCTAGACTTTATTACTTTGTCTGATTTCGTTTCCGGAATAGTGCTGAGATGCTCGTCCCCCCATTATGAGAGAGTCCCCTGGGTCCATATTTGGTAAGACGGGTGTGATTGCAGCTGACGAATTCTTATAATATTCCCTCATTTGAATAGAATCCTCATCATCATCGTCAATGTGAATGAAAGTCTTGCAAAATTGGGCACTCACTTTAGCTGCTTGGTCTACGGCTAGTAACTCTCCAATTGGTTTTTCATTGCGAAATTGGGAACTTACTACCGGTTTGTTTTATGCAGTGAGAACTTTTGATTTGTTTTCGATAATCGTCAAGATGTCCTTCGGAGTTCGATACAAGATATTGCCACCGGCGTCTGTATTAAACGAATCTTGATCCGATTGAGTTAAAGCATTATAGAATATATCAACTTGTTGCAATTCCGAAAAACCGTGATGTGGGCATTTCCTATTTAAATCTTTGAATCTCTCATAAACCTCGGCAAAAGTCTCATCAAAACGATGTTGAAAATTCATGATTTCTTTTCTGAGCTCAATTGTTTTAGAATGAGGATAAAATCTATTTAAGAACTTCGATGCTAGATCATCCCAAGTGGTGATGGAATTAGGAGGTTCATAATCAAGCCATGTCTCGGCTGCTCCTTTGAGTGAAAACGGAAACAAGATCAAATTCACCACATCTTGAGGCACTTGATTAACTTTGAAAGTTTCAGTTATTTGGGAAAATCTTCTAATGTGTGAATAAGGATCGTCATTCTCAAAACCATAGAAAGGAACGTTACTTATGAAATTAATTAACTCAACTTTCAATTCAAATTCATCTGCTAGAATGGGCGGAATAATGATGGCTTTTTCAATACCTACGATAGGTATTTGCAGCAATTCCATCATAGTACGCGTGTCCGCCATAAGAATTAAACAATAAAGAGGGATAAGAGGATAGAATTAAACGGTTAAGAGGATAAAGAAGATTATTTTTGGATTTTTATAATTTAGAAACATTGAAAAACAAAAAAGAAAAAGGAAAATAAATTTGAAAAAAATCTTTTTGGGTTTTTATATTTAAGAAAATCATGAAAAACAATATTTTTTGGTAATCGATTCGTCAACCGATATTCGTTTCTCTCGAGACTACTCGCAGAGTGGCGGAAAAGAAGAATGGATCTCTTTTCAGTTTGCAATTTAATGTCAAAACCTCCTTAAACCCCTTTTATAGGTTGTAATCTAAAAGTAATCCGAAAACAATTGATTTCACGATTTATTTTTTTTTTTTTGTTTTTTTATTTTTATTTTTTTTGGTATTGTAAATACTTTAGGAAAAGTGTTAGTGGTATTTTTAATTTTTACTTTTTATAATATGAAAATATTCACAAACGAAAACGATAACTTCTCGGCAGCGGCGCCAAAAATTTGATTCTTGTTACAATTATATCTCCAAGGAAATACAAAGGAAATATGTATTCCCGAGTCGTTATCCCAACGAAGGACTGAATGGAACTTGTGATTTCGAGTCGTGATTTGTGTCGTAAATAGTGAAAATAAGAGAGATTTGGATTTTTAGGCTACAATTATGAAATGAAAGCTAAATACAACTAATAAACCAATTAAAACAAGTATGTAAGGCACACGTAAGCTAAAACGTAAAGAAAACTACAAACGAGCACGCTCGGGCTAATCCCGAGCCCTAAAAAGTGAAATCTAAGAAATACTAGTCCTAGCAATGCAAATCTATTTTTCTAGATCCTAAATGATAAAAAAAAATTTGGGAAAAAGAAAAATATTTTTTTTGACTTTAATTTTAATTATTATGAATTAAAAACTAGTTTTAAAAGAAAAATATATAAAAAATAATAAATAAAAGGGAAAAATTCTGAAAAATTACAGAAAAGTGCTAAAAGTTGATAAGATTCAAGGAAAAATAAAAACTATTAAACTGCTTATGTAAATAAGCAGATAATAAGCAAAATTGGAAAATATGCTTTAGACTAGAAAAAGGGTTAAAAGAAAAACAAACACACCCTTGGTCAGAAAAGATCCAAGGGCGCGGATGGTAGAGTGTGGTGTGTTTAAGGTTGAATTGGGTTGAGGTCCAAGCTTCGAGCCCTGCTCACCCTGGACTTCCCTAGTTCCCTTTTTATTTTTATTTTTTTGAAAATTTTCTTTTAAGACTTATAAATAAGCTAGAAATAACAATTTTTTGAAAAAGAATTATTTTTGGTTTCAAAGAAATAAGCCCGAAAAAGGTCTTAAAAATCAGACTTCTTATAAGGACAAAAATTGCAAAGGCAAAATGGTAATAAGCAAATAAGCTAACAAAGGCTAAAATGATACTTCAATAAGCTATTAAATTTAAAAGCAAACTTAATGAATCAAAGAAACCAGAATAAGCTAACCTAAATAAGCAAATAAGCTCTGAGAATCCATATAAGCAATAAAGGGACTGATGTTGCTGGCCAAAACAGACCAACAGGGTACTTTAAAGCTTAATTATAAGCTCTAAATCAATAAGCAATTACCACAAAAACAGAAAACATGTAATAACCAATAATCAAGATCAGGAGGTCGGGGGAACTCAAAATAAAGGTTAAACATTTATTAGATTAAAGAATGAGGGAGGGGTGTGTGTTTTCTAGAGAGAGAAAGTAAAGAAACCACACACACCTCCAAGTAACAAATGAGAATCCCACCCTCCTAGTTGAGACTAGGAGGGTATTTATACTATTTTACAAGACTAACTTTACTCTAATGGCAAAACTAGACCTTGTACTTAAATACTATGCAATTCCCGAGTATAACATAACTTTAAAGGCTAACAATCTCTCCCCAAAGTGATGTTATACGGGAATTGCTTACAACGTTCCCTACAAGTAAAATTAAATACAAAACATAAGCGTAGCAGCTCTGAGAATGGTCTTCAAACCTCATTACATCATTCAGCTCGCATAATCTTCTCAGCTGTCATTTCTTTTACTTGCAGAAGAACAATGTGAGCAAATCTAATTAGGGTAATGATGTGGTGTAATGTGTTCTAATTCTTTTATATCCCCGGCAACGGCGCCAAAAACTTGGTGCGCGCGTGTGTCGTTGCGGTTTAGCAGTATTAATGCCTACTCAAGTTTTAAATTTATATTTAGCCGACTTATCAATAACACACACACTTAACGAGCAGTGTACCCGGTCAGTATGAATATAATGGTAAGTAGAGTGTCGATCACTAAGAGTGGAACGGTTTGGTTATGATTAAATAGAAAACTAAACTAATGAGCACGAATCAGCGATTAGCACACACGTACACAGATGGATACTTGAGACAATAAGAAGACCTGTCCTGATAATTAAGTAGCTTGTCACTTGTTTTATTGCTAGTTTTATATGAAGTGTATATAATTAACCCTTTCTCGTTGGCTCTAATCTTATCGGCGAGTAAACCCTTAATGATCACTTATGTCTATCCCACTATCCTAGAATATTGAGCATTTGTGATGCCCACGTTTCGTATACGCTAGAATAGATAGGCGAGGAAGGGGCATGGCGACCCAAGCAATGCTCAGCTAGACACAGAGGTTATCAATGCACTAATAAAAGTCACCAAAGACATCAACATATAAACTTTAATTAATGGGAAAGCAATTTTCAGGGGTGCCCATGATATTCCGTAGTCACATGATATCAGCCCATCAATCCTGATGAATTAAAGTGTACTAATACAATAAAACAAAACTACTTAATGAATTGAATACATGCAGGACCTTCTTACAGCTCTTGTATCTTCGTTTAGGGTGTGTCTTGTGCTGCTAATACGTCTGAATTCGGCTTTAGGGTTTCTGTCTCTCTCTCTTCTGAGTTTAGCTAAGTGTCTCGAAATTCGTCTGGCCTTGGGGTATTTATAGTTTCTGTCTGAGGGTTAGATGCGTCGCATAGGATAAGTAGATGCGGCGCATTGACTTAACTTCGCGTGGGGTCCAAGATTAATATATTCAGGAATATTCGTACACCGCCTTAAGATGCGGCGTAACTCCATTTCTCTATGCGGCGCATGTCCTTTGCTGTCTTGGATTGTAACTTGTGAAATCTTGATAGTGATGCGCCGTATGTACGAAGTATGTTGCGGCGTATCTGGAGCAGAATGATCTTGATCTTGTACATTTCAGTAGACTCTTAACATCTTGCTTGTTTTGCTCCATAATTAGTCCAAAATCGCCAAGTTTCACATAATACTTGTTTTTACCTGAGAATTACCAAAGTAAACATTAACGTATCAATTCTCATATATAATATAATAAAACAAGTCAAATAAATAGGATGAATGATGATAATAAAATGTACTTATTTGAGTTCATCAAATATCCCCCCACTTGAACTTTACTTGTCCCCAAGTAAACCTTAGAATAAATCTTATGAAAATGTATCCTAAAAGATATTAGGATTTATTTTTATATTTAAGCATGTATTCGTTTTTTGTCATAATTGCACAACCAAACACTTAACGAATTAGAAATAAAATAAAATATTTCGATAAAAGCAAATCTAATCATTTAACTGTCCAGTCGTGACGAATATTCTATCATAAGCTTGGCAAGTATACGCATCTCCCCCACTAAAGCTAAGGAATAACAAGTCTAAAGCGGTAAAAAGGGTTTGTTGGTTAAGGGTTAATCATTTTTCTTAATCTCTATCGATCTCACATTCCAGAAAAGGCGACAAAATCACAAATACATGATCGAATCCACGACCACGATACTTGCAATTGCTCAAATCCTTAACTCGAATAGGCTAAAGATAGGACCAAGTAATCTTTACCAATAATATTATATCAAAAAGGGCGACAAAATCATAAATACATAGCCGAATCCACGACTACGATACTTAAGATTGCTCAAATCCCTAATCTCAATAAATCAAAGGTTTAGATAAAGAATGATATAGGGTATGGATAATATTTGGGATACAAATTGGTGTAAAATGAAAAATAAACAAAACAGATAAATTAAAATCCTAAGTGTGGTAAATTACTATCCCAACCATCCCATGAATAAGACTCATATCATTGAATAACTCACGCTTTAACACTTGAAACACACGCTTTAGGTAGACACGAATTATACTCAACAAGATCTCAATCAAAGAATAACCTTAGTTGGCATTCCCATAACGGCCAACTCCCATTCAATCCATAAATATAATATACAACAAATAGTGGTGATATCTCCCACTTAATACAAAACTTTACATAAGTTGGTTAAAACAAACTTCCAACTTTTCCTTTTTCTTTTCTTTTTTTTTTTCGATTTTTTTTTTTTTTTTTTTTTTTTTTTTTTTTTTTTTTTTTTTTTTTTTTTGACATCAACATATATGTGTAAAATTTCACAACTTTACTATCACTATTTTTCCGGATAATTTTTCCATACTCTTCATACTTTCAGAAATAACTGTAATAGTGAAAGTAATAAACACACGAAAAATAAACTCAAAGTTATACAATATTTACTTTCATACCAATTGCATCGTGCAATTTCCCGACCTAACCAAAGATAATGAATTACGCACGCGAACACAGTTAATGTAAGGAAACACACTTTGCCTAAAGCAATTAACCACGGATTTTAATCTACAGGGTAGGCTAAGGTGTAAGGGTATAACGAAACATTATAACAAAGGTGTAAGAAACGAAAGGAATGGCTCTGAGTATTTTTCTATGGGTATCTTACTCTAAAAGTGAGAGTAACAAAAGGGTTTATACGGGGGTTAACTAACCAATGTAGTTAGTTAATATCACATAACATATAAAGGCTATTTGGGTGTAATCCTAGAAATTTACCAATTTAGACAAGTCATTCCAATTATATAGATAATACTTATTATGGTGGTCTCGAATAGTATATAAGTCAAGTTCTAAAGTTTACAAGTCACCGGCACACTCATAGATTTGTGAATTTTGATAAGTTCACAATTTTTGAAAATAAGGTTATGTGTGCAGCTATGTAATTTAGACTTTAAACAAAAACATGCTAAAAATTTTAAATTTTGATATATTAAACGCATTTTAAGCATATTTTGAAAAAGTTTAGGACAAGTAAGTGTTCTAATTCTCCAATCCCCCCACTTAAGTTAAACAACGTCCTCGTTGTTTGTATCAAAGGTTAAAAACTAGAAAATAAAAGAATTAGAACAGAAAAACTCCCCTGAGATTTGCTCGGTATGATCCTCCATTATTCGTATAAGAGCAAAAATCAACTTTCTTGTGGATTAGAACGTTTAAGCTTCATAGATGATGTATCCACAGAAATGCAGGAATCTATAATACCATTAAGACTTTAACACACCTGAGTTAAGAAGGTTCAAACTTGCATAATACATTAGTAGTTAGTAAAAATAAAACTAAAAGATTAAAATGAAAATCATCAGGTCAGTCGATACGCCGTATCTTATGGAAGAAGATACGCCGTATCGAGCCTGGAATAGATACGAAATAAAATAAAATAAAGGATAGGATGCGTCGCATCTGTTTTACTAGATGCGGCGCATGTATTCACCAAACAGATTGTTAACAGTCTGTTGTAAAATGGGCTCGTTCCCCGGTTTACCTCTCGGGTTCTCTCGTTCACTCGTGCTGAACTTAATGCCAGTCTTCATCAAATATAACAAGAAACATAAACTGGAACATTAGATAAATACATGATAATATAATTCAATACAATCCCAAAAATGATAAATATAATGTATGAGGAATAATGTCTATAAAATCGAGCACATGAGATCATGGGTCTGTGGGGTCGTCTCCTGCAGGTGAGCGGGTCTCGGAGGTGCTGGCATAGTCGGTCCTGGGTCGGACTCTGCGAGGGAGACGAGAGTATCTGATCATGCCCCTGACGTGTGTACCATCAGGGCGAGTATGGCTCGTGCCCTGTCCCTCCAAAATCTGGCTCACACTCCCGACCAGCCAACCTAAGTCCCTCCTGACTATAGTGAGGTCGGCTCTCATCCCGTCGACTACGCCTCTCAAAGCTCTAACCTCCCCCTCAACTAGCTCAACTCTCTGCCCCACTGTACGTGCAACTGGTGGCTGGGGTGCTGGTGCCTCCTCCTCCTGGGCTGGAGCAGCAGCCGGAGCTCCCTGGGGACCTCCCTGCTCAGCCTCTACCTTTGCTGGTCTCGCGGGGCCCAATGCCACCCAATAACATCCCCCCATAACCATCTCCAGCCTATCATGAAGACCACCAACTGCGTTACCCCCGTCAATCAACCCAACATCCGCAAAATCCAAAACCGAGACTCTAAAGATTTTCCTAAAGAAAATCGATCTAAGTCTCTGCACATAATCGGCCTCAGTATCTGCTGTCAGTCCCATGGTCTCGAAACGGAGCCACATGTGCCTGCGTTCAGCAACCGGTAGTTCCATCTGAAATAAATTTTGAATGTTAGAAAGCAGTTCTGAAGTGAGGTTGATACGGCTCATATGATAAATCAATGCGGCGTATCTTTGCTGCATAAAAGAGATGCGGAGCAAGCAATAGAATACGGCGTATGGGGGATGCGTCGTAACTAAGTTAAGTAATACGGCGTATATGGAAGTATTTAAATTGGAAATAGGTTGTTACGCCGCATCAAGTAACTTAGATGCACCGCATCTAGCAATATATCAGTATAAAATAGAGGGGGCACGTTTTCCAAGAATCCGGACCCGTGACGTAAATTCCACTTAACATCACAGTTCCATTTATTCCAATATCAATATCTAAAACATCCTCTAACTTTATTTTCCCTCCAAAGTTCAAAAATAATTCCCCGAACCCTAATTTTCGTTTAAATCAATTCGGTACCAAATTCAATGATTAGTCCAAAAATTAACATGGGGGAAATTATCTAGTCCAAGTTCTAATCAAATCCCATAAACGTCTAAGCCCTAATCGAACTATATCATAAACCCTAATTTTTAGATTTAAACAAAATCAAATAGAATAATTACCTTATATTGCGATTAGGATTCGGTCTAGAGTTCGGATTAGAAGTTTGATTCGAGAAAAGAACTCAAATTAGAGGGTTTAATTTCGTCAAGAAGTGAGCGTTTTTACTGTGTGAATATTGGGGTAAAAAGCGGAAATCCGGCGCATCTCTTTCGTATTTATAGGGTAAGTACGATGCGCCGTATCGCATAATTGTATGCGCCGTATCTTATCTAAATTCGTTGACTGGTCAATAAGTGTTAATAAGTCAGAGATACGGCGCTTAGAATACTAAGATCCGCCGTATTGTTATGCCAGTGAACTAAATTTAAATAAGGAACGTACCTTGGCCTCCGCAACACATTTCCTTATACATCAAATCGGGGTAAAACGGTATACCATATGATATATATAAATTCAAGATAAGAGCAATAGGCATAACCGTTTTATTAATGATTATAATCTTTATTGTTTAGTGGATAATGATTTACACCAAGGTTAGGAGCAAATATCGTTTTAAGCTTACAAAATTGAGATTATATTCGGGAGAGGTTTCGTAGAGAACTCTCTATAAGGCTAGGTAAATTATTGTAGAGGATACCTGGAATTCTATTTCAAGAATTTTAAGATACTCAATGTTACCAGTACTGAATTCTCCTCCACTCTTGTCGTCTAATTACAACCTTTCAATCATCAAAGGTTTGATTACTCCAGCTAGCGTCTCTTGGTTAGGTTCAGAATGTAATCTTCCATAGTGATGCTTAAGCCATCATTTATCCTGAAAGTAATACAACTTGTGCACGAGAGTAGTGGAACGATCAAAGTGAATATCAAAAATCAACTATATTTATCAAATTAAATTCGTCGTATTAACAGAAGCTAATGCGCCGTATTTTCGTTACGTTTCAAAATACAAGATTTTTGATTTAGTAGATGCGCCGTATCGATAAAAATCGATGCGTCGTATCTGTTTAATCATTCGAAAACCTGTTTTTAATATAAATAGAAAATACGCCGTATCTGTTAAAACAGATGCGTCGTATGGCATTAGGATTTAGAAAAATTTCTTATTAAAAACAGAATACGCCGTATCTTGGGGAAAGATGCGTCGTACTCGAATTTATTAAACGCGTTGTATTTTAAAAAAATTAAACGCAATACCCATATCTGTGAAAACAGATGCGCCGTATCGTTTGTATTAGCACAGTACAACGATAGCAGAATGCAGAAAAATAGAAAAAGAAAAACAAAAATAAAATCAAACAAAAAGAAACAAAAATTAAAGAAAATAAAAACACACTAAAACAGAAAATATGCAAACTATACAATGAATGCAATTTATCTAGTATATAACAGGGTTAGTGGTTAGAATCTAAAAATTAAAAAGAAAAACCTAATTAAAATACTAATCAAATTAACAGATAATAACAATTCACTCCCCGGCAGCGGCGCCAAAAACTTGATGTGGTGTAATGTGTTCTAATTCTTTTATATCCCCGGCAACGGCGCCAAAAACTTGGTGCGCGCGTGTGTCGTTGCGGTTTAGCAGTATTAATGCCTACTCAAGTTTTAAATTTATATTTAGCCGACTTATCAATAACACACACACTTAACGAGCAGTGTACCCGGTCAGTATGAATATAATGGTAAGTAGAGTGTCGATCACTAAGAGTGGAACGTATTATCTAGTTATTCTAATCAGTATTTTAATATCCTAAGTTAGCTATACAACCTAATCTAACGCAAGGGGGGTTCAGCCTGAGAGACTGGCACGGTTTGGTTATGATTAAATAGAAAACTAAACTAATGAGCACGAATCAGCGATTAGCACACACGTACACAGATAGATACTTGAGACAATAAGAAGACCTGTCCTGATAATTAAGTAGCTTGTCACTTGTTTTATTTCTAGTTTTATATGAAGTGTATATAATTAACCCTTTCTCGTTGGCTCTAATCTTATCGGCGAGTAAACCCTTAATGATCACTTATGTCTATCCCACTATCCTAGAATATTGAGCATTTGTGATGCCCACGTTTCGTATACGCTAGAATAGATAGGCGAGGAAGGGGCATGGCGACCCAAGCAATGCTCAGCTAGACACAAAGGTTATCAATGCACTAATAAAAGTCACCAAAGACATCAACATATAAACTTTAATTAATGGGAAAGCAATTTTAAGGGGTGCCCATGATATTCCGTAGTCACATGACATCAGCCCATCAATCCTGATGAATTAAAGTGTACTAATACAATAAAACAAAACTACTTAATGAATTGAATACATGCAGGACCTTCTTACAGCTCTTGTATCTTCGTTCAGGGTGTGTCTTGTGCTGCTAATACGTCTGAATTCGGCTTTAGGGTTTCTGTCTCTCTCTTCTGAGTTTAGCTAAGTGTCTCGAAATTCGTCTGGCCTTGGGGTATTTATAGTTTCTGTCTGAGGGTTAGATGCGGCGCATAGGATAAGTAGATGCGGCGCATTGACTTAACTCCATTTCTCTATGCGGCGCATGTCCTTTGCTGTCTTGGATTGTAACTTGTGAAATCTTGATAGTGATACGCCGTATGTAAGAAGTATGTTGCGGCGTATCTGGAGCAGAATGATCTTGATCTTGTACATTTCAGTAGACTCTTAACATCTTGCTTGTTTTGCTCCATAATTAGTCCAAAATCGCCAAGTTTCACATAATACTTGTTTTTACCTGAGAATTACAAAAGTAAACATTAACGTATCAATTCTCATATATAATATAATAAAACAAGTCAAATAAATAGGATAAATGATGATAATAAAATGTACTTATTTGAGTTCATCAGGTAAGGATATTGGTGATTAAATATAGCTTTTCACTCTCCCCTAATTAGTGTTCTCCCCCAAACTGACAACCTTTCTGATGATTGCCCTGAATTCTGAAGAATTCTTTTGATAAATGAATGCCCTGAATTGTGAAGAAGTCTTTTGTTAATTAAATGCATTCTGTCTTTAGTCTTCTAACACGCATCGGATACCGTCTTTAATAGTCTAACACACAGCGGAAAATGTAGAACAGACTGTAGACTCGACCTTCTTCAAGATTGTTCATTCGGGGGAATAGAGTATCAACATCTTCATCTCACCAAATGCATCCCAGTTATATTTCATATGAAAGATCAGCCCATAATGTACACATGAAATGATTACACCAAAGTAACAAGTTGACCCATATCGTTGGTCACGGGTAACTTGTTGGACGATTTCTCTCCCCCGAAGTTGAAAACGTAGCACCAGAATCAATTAAGATCCGGAAATGCACTTTTCTTTCTCCAGGATAGTTCCATCATCACGGGATATTACACATTTCTCTCCCTTGCTGGTTACGATTTATCGGAATCAGCATAATGGTGTATATGTGGAGTATTAACTAGAAGCATCTTTATCGTTAAATATATATAGCCCGTGAGAAGATGTCGATAGACCCAATCTACTAAATACTAATAATACCATTTGAATTGTCTAACTCTTTATCAACCCCCTGTATAAAAAACAACGGCTTTTTGTAGTGACTGCTTGTGGAGAATTCCATTATGACGAACTTGAGACTGAAGCAAAATAACCCAAACTTGTGACTTAAACTTGCACTATTGTCAGATTAAGAACCTATACTGAGCACTACAACGTAACTACCCATCCAACCTTCCTTATCTGTATATGAACTCATCTTGAATTATCCACAGCTTTATGTGACACTTGAGCACTACAACGTAACTCCTATAAAGTGATAGCTATACTCTGTGAGCACAACAACGTAACTCCTTACATCAGGTATAACTAGACAACTCAAGTCTTAATCAATGTATGCTCTGTGAGCAACCTTAGCTCGAACAAGGATCTCGAAGAATCATGCATCCAATCAACCCCGATATCTTCAAGATACTAAGTACACGCACCCGTGATATTCCACTTCAACTTCAAATAAGTAATAATGAATCATCCTTGTAGTCACAGTTGATAAAATTCAAAATTTAGCCATTGTCATTTGATTGTGAATCTTGATCAGGATCTTTTAAGCTATACGTGGTATTTTGAAGGTGTAGACAGATAATTTCATTTGTGATTTTGGTGTGGTGAGTTTCAAATATGCCTTAAAATCCAATTCTAATGATACTAGGAAAATTTGAGTTTTAGAAATTTTTACGCCAAATTTTGCCGAAAAAATTCGAATTTTGACATAAAACTTTGAATTTTGGGCCAAAATTTTCACCATTGTACCAGAATTTGTATTTAGCGTAAAATTGAACGTTAAGTCGCTCATACAAATTAAATTTTACTCAAATTTTCCCGCCAACTCGGTTATAAAGAAAGTCGATAGGTACAAAGTCGGCAAAATCTAGAAAGTCGAGAAAACCTAGAAACTCGATCAAGCCCAGAAACTCGAGCAAACCCAAAAACTCGAGCAAACTTAGAAACTCAAGCAACCCAGAAACTCGAGCAATCCAGAAACTCGAGCGATCCAGAAACTCGAGCAACCCAGAAACTCGAGCAATCCAGAAACTCGAGCAACCCAGAAACTCGATCAAACCAACAAACTCGAGCAATGAACTTTGCAGAAACTCGACTAAACAGAAACTTGATTGAGAAACTCGACTAAGCAGAAACTTGATGGAAAAACTCGAGTAGAAACTTGATTAGAAACTCGAGTATAACCACAGAAACTCGACTATGCTCGGAAACTCGACTATGTTCAGAAACTCGACTATGTGTGTCCAGAAACTCAATCAGGTTAGAGAAACTTGACTATGTTCCAGAAACTCGATCAGGTTAGAGAAACTCGACTATGTTCCAGAAACTCGATCAGGTTAGAGAAACTTGACTATCCTGATGAAACTCAACTAAGAAACTCGGTTATTAGTCTAACTCGACTAAGGAACTCGAGTATCCTGATGAAAGTCGACTAAGAAACTCGATTGAACCTTGAAACTCGACTAATTCATCAAACTCATTGAATTAGTCAGAAACTCGAGCAATGAACAGTGACTTCTTTGATGAACTGTACGACGTCTGATGAACAGTAACCGACACACCAAAATCACTTTTTTCACCTCAAAACCCCACAATTCGCCCCTGGTTAGCTCTGATGCCAATTGTAATAACCAATAATCAAGATCAGGGGGTCGGGGGAACTTAAAATAAAGGTTAAACATGGTATTATTAGGTTAAAGAATGGGGGAGGTATGTGTGTTTTCTAGAGAGAGAAAGTAAAGAAACCACACACACCTCCAAGTAACAAATGAGAATCCCACCCTCCTATTTGACTAGGAGGTTATTTGTACTATTTTACAAGTCTAACTTTACTCTAATGGCAAAACTAGACCTTGTACTTAAATACTATGCAATTCCCGAGTATAACATAACTTTAAAGGCTAACAAAACAAATGAAGCTTGAACACCAATAAGCTATTAAGACAAGTTTTAGACCTGTTAGAACTTATTAAGTGCTTATAAATAAGCTGAAAAGAGGGCTATTTAGGGCAAGTGTATACTGAGTTATCAGTATACATTTGACTAATAAGGCCACTTTTGAGCTAGTTTTTAAGCACTAATAAGCTCAGAACAAGGATGAAATCTGTGAAATAGCATACTACAATAAGAAATCTACTTAGAAAATGAAATTTGAGCCCTAATGAACAAAAATAAGCACTGAAATGAGACCTAAAAAGAAGCTACTTAGACTGATGCAGGATATAAGTTCTGATGACAGAAAATTCTCATAAATGACCAAAACCACATCAAATTTATGTGGAATTTAACCAGCTCTTAGAGATCAACTTAGACCACTAGAATGAACATTTAAATTGCATAATCAAGGACAAAAGCTGCTTATCTCAACATTAAGCTTAAACTAGCACATTTGGATCTAAAAACTACAATATCACCCCAAGTCATCTAAATCTACTAGATTCAACTTAGAATTACTGATTATCAACTAATATTACTTAAAAACAGCTAATCAAAGTTTAGCAAATAGCAAATGAACAGTTACCTCCAATTTTACCCATTTTATACCTTGTGCCAAACACCCCTTAATGGGACTGTTTTGGTTTTTAAAGCTTATTAGGACCAGTTTAAGCTAAGTTTTTGAAAGAAAGAAGTTTAACTAAGTATTTTAAGCACTAATGAACAAACTTAAACAGAAATTAAGCACTAGAATAAGCTATGACTACTTAGCTAATATTTTTGTGTTAGCCTTAAAGTTATGTCATAGTTGGGAATTGCATTTAGTTATATGTATAAGGGCTAGTTTAGACAAAGTGTTGGGCTTTTGGACTAGAATAAATAAGTATGCTTGTATGGTCTAAATGACTAATGTAAAGTCCATGAGCCAAAAGCCCAACCGAAAGCCCATTGAAGCATTAGGGCGTCACCCCTTTGCTATAAATACCTTCCTTGTCTCACCAAGGAAGGTTGGATGTCTCATGTAATAAGGAGGTGTGTGTGTTTTCTTCTCCTTTCTCTCTCTATAATACACACACACCTCCCTCATTCTTTAATCTAATCTTACCATGTTTAACCTTTATTTCGAGCTTCCCCGACCTCCTGAATATGTGTTTTTGATCATTACAATTGGTATCAGAGCTAACCAGGGGCGAATCATGGTGTTTTGAAGAAAAAACGTGATTTATGGTGTGTTTTATCTCGTTACTGTTCATCAGCAAAAAAAAAACGTGAGTTTTGGTACTTTTTCATCGAATCTTATCTTCAAAAATCTAGTGTTATATCATTAAAACGTTAGATCTTGTATCGAAATATAGTGGATAAGTAGAATAGGCGATAAAGGTTTGATCTTTATAAGTTTTCACGGGTTTTTGAGGTAATTTGTTCATGGAAAAGGGATTCGAAGTGTGTTTGTGACGCGTTTTGGATCTTCATCGAATTGCTAATTTATCGAATTCTTGTATAAGAAATGCGATAAAAGAGGGTTTTATAGGAATTGTTGTGTTTAACAATTTCTATAAAAAAGGGTTTCATCGAAATTGTGGAAAAGCCATTTCATCGCAATTGTCAAAGCTGCTTTCCATCGCAATTGTTCAAACTTCATCGCAATTGTTCAAGCTTTATCGCAATTGTCACGAGGTCCATCGCAATTGTGGCAGAACTTTCACAAATTGGCAGAAACAGTCCTTCATCGCAATTGTTTAAAGACTTTTCGCAATTGACAAAACCAGTCCTTTATCGCAAACAACTTATTTGACTTTTGTTGACTTTTTTTGGATTTATGAGCTAAAAATAGATTTAAACACTAATAAGCTCACATTCCATTGTACTTTAAACGGTTTTTTGGTTAATATATTTTGCCAGGGTGGAATCCCTTTTACCAAAAAAAAAAACACTAATAAGCTCACAAATAGCTATAAGAAGCTAATATGATCTTATACTAACAGAAAAAGAGCTTATGGAAGCTTATCACAGCTTATTTAATAGAAAGAGAACATAATTAAGCACTTAAGTAAAAGAAACAAGCAATTGAAAAACTGACTTTTTATTAAAACTTAAATGTGATTACAATACTTGAATTAAAACAGAATTTAAAAGACAAAATTTAAGCTAAAAGCTACAATATTAAGCTAAATTCTAGACTAAAAAGAAGTCCCTCATGTGAAGGAATGGGATCCTATTTATAACCTTGAGCTGAAGGGAGCTTCTAGGGTTTCAGAAGGATACAGAGATTCTAATCATAGCCATCCAATCATCATATCATCATTCGTACTCATCACAGCCCTTGGATCATCTTTGTGAGGTGTCTCAACCAATCATATTGCTCAATTCGTCCAGCTTGGCATTTTTTGTGTCAGACCCTGTCAGAGCTTCTAGAATCACTAAGTGAGGTAAAGTTGTGTAGGGTAAAACCAGGGGAGCAGGGTTAATTGGGGTTGGGGATAGATGAACAGTAAAAGGAGGGAAAATCGTTTTATTGTTTAATGAATTGACCGGGTATATGGGGTGTTGACCGGGTTATAATAAAAGGGGGATTGGGCCGGATTGTGTGATGCGCTGGGTATTGGATAGGATTTGGGTTATTTTTATTTTAATGAATCCGGTTATAACTAAGTTAGCATAAGGACCATTTTTGCAAAACTTGGACTAGAATTGCAAAGTTATTTCAAGGACTATTTGTGAAATGTGATGTGATCCAAGGGCTGATTTTGTCATGTTGAGCTCAAACATGATCCATATGTAGAATATCTTCCCCGGCTTCGGCTTTAACTACTCTTTTGGAAATCCCGTGCTTGTTTTGTCGTTTTCTCATTGATTTTTGTCCATTTTCATGATATCCGTTCGTGCACATGCATAAACACAAAAACACAATATATTTGGCATATTTGGTTAGTTTTTGGTCTATTTGGTCCATTTTATTAGGTAAAAGGTATGTGTAATTTAACACATACCATTAGCCCCCCAACCCCCCCCAATTTCAGCCTTCTATGGTCTGATGAGGCTTATAAATAGGTTCGTAAGCCAACAAATTGAGCTAATTCAAAGAGCCTCTTTATCGCAAGACATTCCAATTGGCCAATGAGACTCAGTATACAGTGTTGAGTTATCAAAAGAAAGGTATAGAGAGTTATACGACACCTTTGTATGTGTATGCGCGGTGAGCCAAGAAATACTCTTTCCATAATAACGATGTTTTTTTTATAAAAAATGAGTGCAAGTCAATCTTAAGATGGAAATAGTGTGAAGATCGTTTACAGCTCGAGGTTGTTTAGATCTCATCTAGGGATTACACAATAATAACAATTAATAACAATACGATACACAACGGAATAAAAAACTAATCATTATTATTGCTACAGGTTTTTTCTTCGTCATCATCTCTAAAACTAACAATACCAACAGCCCCAATGCTATGTGATCAAGTATAGCACGGTTATACTCTAACAGAGATCAAAGATCCTTGAGGCTTAAACCAAACACAAACCCTAGGCGTCTAACACAAGAACCATACGCCTAGGTTTACACACACACACACACACACCTTTGATGAGTTACATCTTAACCCATACCTAAAACTAATTCCCTGTATCTCTTTATATAATAGAGATACAAGGGTTACAAAGAGATAACTATTACAATGAAGATATTTTATTAAGAACCTTCCTAAAATATCTTCTTTATCTAAATATCTTTGTAGTTTTCCTCTTTGTCACAAATAGTCCCTCATGTTTCATTCTTCTTGTTTTGTATCATCAAATCTATAAAACCCAACAAATAGTTTACATACTTGGTCAATAACAGCAGGTATTTTGCACAGCTTCTTCCACTTTTGCAGCTAAAGATGGCGGTGATTCCAATAGCAAAATCAGCTTCATGTTGTTCATCTCCAACACTATTTCCTAGAGCTCACCATTATAAGTTTATTTAGGTGGTTCCAATCCACAATTTGCATCCATTTTCCCCTAATTTACAAAATCGAAAAAAAAAAAAAAAATATGCAAGAACAATTAAAATAGAAAACTTAATTAGGATTAATAAACTTACATAACCGATCCGAATTAGGTAGAACAAATTGCAGAGTTTTACCTTCGGTAGCATGGGAACTTGACCCTTCACCAGAGTTAGGAATATGATTTTCTGAATTACTTTGTAAATTAGGTGTGGCTCAACGTTGTCGCACACGCCTTGTGTTCCTCTGATTTGTTGGTCTGTTTCTTTTTTAAGTCTGTTGCACACATCTAGTTTCATTCCTATGCCTCGTATCTGTATTATCATGTATGGCTCCTGCTGTTATCAGCCAAAAAGAATGGAAAAAGGTATTTCAATTTTGTATTTAAATAACTGGACCTCCAAATATCAGGTAATAAATGTTTGTCAATTCAAAAATAGCCTGACCCTAACCCATACATTTTTTCTGACACTTAAATAGAAACAAATAAAAAGGAAAATGTTTGTGGGTCAACCCAATATGACAAAAACCATCTTGTATTTTGACATGTTTTTTGGATAACTTATCTTGACCCATTATTCAACGCACCAACATGAATCAAGGGGAAAAAGAAATACCTTTCAACCCAATTTCTGATTTGCTTCAAACTGCAAAAAAGCAAATTAGCATAAACCGAAAATGACCACATATATTTGCAATAGCCACTGTCTCCAGGAAGGGAATAAAGTAT
Organism: Artemisia tridentata subsp. tridentata; assembly: GCA_021014915.2. NCBI lineage: Eukaryota > Viridiplantae > Streptophyta > Magnoliopsida > Asterales > Asteraceae > Artemisia > Artemisia tridentata. The sequence continues at coordinate 429,438,429 of CP139505.1, read as the reverse complement.
GAAGGTGCTAGAATCTATGCAGGTTTCTGTTTAGAGCATGACTTGAGCCTGTACAATCAATTAAAAACATCTTGATAGCAAAACCACAATAAAATTCCTTAAAAAATATCATACTAAAGGTTTGAAAGCGTTAGAATAAATATAAAATTATAAACTAAAATCCCTAGTACCTTTGTTATTAGTATCAAGAGCAATTTCCTAAGTACGCGTTCAATCGTATATCATCATCTGGCTAAAACCGAATATCCCCTGAATTAAAAACAGAGCATAGTTACCTAATAAGGGTCTAAAAAGTGAGCTTGTATTTTTTTCCCTAAAATCAATTAAGGCAAAAATCTTGCTAAATAAGCTGCTAATCCAAATCGCCATAGTCAATACCATGGCTGCCAACTTAGCAAAACAATTGGCACACTTTGAAATTCAGTCCGAAGACAAAAGCGTTTATCACCAAGATGAAATAATGAGAACTTTGTATACCTATAATAAGATGATCACCCGTTATTTGGCTGAATAGCAATGGAAGACTGATAACGCTCAAATCTAACATGTTTTTAGGAGCGTTATTGTGGATTTTATGCATATATATTGGTCACTTTTATGAACTTATGGTACTTAATGGAGTATAATTTATGTTTTAGGTTCATGGAAGCTGAAGTACAAGAAAACGGAGAAAAAGGCGAAGAAATGATCAATAAATGAAGATTTATGCATGTACGAAGAATTCCCGACAAAAGCGAGTCTTTTGGAGTATATTCGAGAAGATAAAGTCATGAAGTTACTGGTCCAAAGACTCAAGAATAAAGTACAAGAGGGAAAACGACAAAAGAAATGAAGAAAAGAAGCTCAAACGAAGAATTATTGATAGACTCGTTGTTCCCGACACACCTTCACCATTTTGGCCATAACTCGAGCATACGAACTCGGATTTCGATGATTCAAGCGGCCACGGAAAGCTAAGAGAAAAATCTACAACTTTGGCCTGGAAAAAGAGATCCAACCGATCGGTAGTGCCCCGCAACCGATCGGATGGAGGAAGCGTTATGTTTTAATGTGTAATTAAGTGTCATTAAGCCCCATGTCCAATCATATGCCTCTATTAACTCCTAAACCTGCATTTTTATGACCCTTTGTGCCCAAGTAACTTACTTGTTGGCTAAGGGTGACTTCTACCTATTAATAAGACCATTTTGACATGGTTTTGGGTGTGATATTCTAGCCTCCACCCTTAAGGACGAATTTCCACAAACTATTATCAACCCCAAAAGGCCACAAACCTCTGATATTTCCAGAAGTAGTGCTCAAGTGCTTGACGAAGTATTCGGGTGTGATTTTTCGGCTTGGTTAGAAGTTGTAGTTGATTGGAGGCTTGAAGGTTGCTATAATCCTTCACCTTTGCCTATTGTAATCCATACTTTGGGTAAACTTTGTTACTTTTATATTTCAAGATGTTTGTTATTGATATGATTTATGAGTTTATGTCTTTGGTTGACATGAGTGGTTAGTTTTATTTATACTTGTTTGGAATCATGTGAATATTGATATGGAGTGTTTGGTATTTTGCAATATAGAATTATGGTTTTGCTTATAAGTTTGTTTGAATAGTAACATATCTAAATAACTTGTTGATGAATCATAACCGGGTTTATAAGGTCGAAAGAACTTCTTGTTATGATTTGTTCCAAATGTTAATGCGCATATATGTTTGGTATTTCATAATTGACAACTATGAATAAACATGTTAAATGGATTTGTTTAGGTCGAAAGGGTTCTTATGAACAAATTGGTAAAACTAATATTTCTAACAAATGGTTTATAATGAATTGGTTTATAATAACAGGCCGAAAGGGTTAGACTAAACCATGATGTATGCAATTTCATGATATCACCCGTTGAATTGGAATTGTATGAACTTTGATTTTGTTTGCTATTGCTTAAATATCTACCCGATACTCCATACACTCCATTGAAATAGACACTAGTTCCAAACAAGTATTGTTTTTAATCTTATTGAATTCACATAATCATCATTCTTAGCGTTACTTGTTGCTTATATGGTATTTTTGGTCGTGACAACCAATTACCACCTTTTAATTGCTTATTGTTACATAGATTCTTCACAACTGAAAACACCCAAATCCCAGTGAACGACCTCGGCTTACCAAACAAAACTAGCTACATACGAAAGGGTCATACTTGCCCGTGTGTTCTTAGCTTTATTCGGTAATTCGTGTTATAAATTTAAAACTAGTAGTCGCGAGACACATCAAGTTTTTGGCGCCGCTGCCGGGGATTTGTTTGTGTTTTTGTGTGCTTTGAATCTGTGTTTTAATCATTCCCTAGTTGTGCCACCTTTGCTGTTAAAAAAAAATCCGAGCCAACCAACCGATCGGTTGGAACACCCAACCGATCGGCCAGACTTACTTCCCAAATCAAAACGATCTAACCGATCGGTACGGGCCCGTATCCGATTCGGCTAGACTGTTTTCGCCCAACGAAAATCCTCCAACCGATCGGTTGAACCGTCCTGTTCAGAAACCAATTTTTTTTCTCTCTTGCTTTCTTGTTTTGTTTGTTTATTTATTTTTCTTTCTTCTTTCTTTTGATTTCTAGTTGGTTTTTTTTTTTTTTTTTTTTTTTTTTTTTTTTTTGTTCCGTAAGATTTCTTTTACAAATTTTATTTAGTTATATTTGTTTAAACATCTTTGAAATAAAAAAAAAAGGTTTTAGAGTTAGTTAGTTAATCGAAAAAAAAAAGGGGAAAAAGTGTTTTGTTTATATTATCATTGTCTACTTATTTGTTTAAGTATTTTTGTTTTTTTTTAAAACATGTCCTATAAAAAAAAAGTCGTAACTAGTTTATTTTTCTAAATTTTCTCGTAGTAATAGGAATAAATTATAATAGCAATATTTTTCTTATAGTTGTTAAGTTATTTTTCTTTTACGTCATCTTACAAAAAAAAAAATACAACAAGATTTTTCTTAATTTTTGTTTTCATTATGTTTTTATTTTTGCTTTTTGAGATATTTTTTGAATCGATCCTTGTTTGGATAAACTCACACTCTTGGGGTAAACAAATTGTTAGTCCACTTTACGAGTTTAAACATAAAATCAAACAGAGGACTCGTAAACCCGATAAGACTCCAATCTTACCGTTAGTGATCGAATCACCCGAACTATATCCGAAACCACCGTTCATCGAGGAACTTTTTGTCGTAATTGACATATTAGAAGAGAAAGTCAAAACTCCGCCCGATTCCCCAACCATAATCGTCATTGATCCCGATGACCAACCCATGTGGTCATGCACTAGGACCGTTGCATCAACGCCTAGTTCCGCTATTATTCAATGCCCTCTTTCCAACAATTTCCATATCAAGGGTACCCACATACAAATGATTCGCGAGAATCAATTTGATGGGAGAATCCGGTCCAATCCTCACCAACACATCACTGATTTTCTTGAGATTAGTAGCCTATTCCAATATGGTGAAAATCAAGAGGAAGCGGTTAAATTGAGGACTTTCCCTTTCTTATTAACTGGAGAAGCTAAGATTTGGTTGAACGAATTAAATGAAGGAACGATTACTACGTGGGAAGAGATGAGAAAAGCTTTTATTAGCCGATACTTTTCTCCCGCAAAGTTTAAACGTCTCCTGAATGAAATTCATAACTTTCACCAACTCGATCATGAAACTCTCGTTGATGCCTGGCTCCGAATGAAAAATATGCTTCACACTTGTTATGGACACGGTATAACCAAAGGAGCGATAATTCAAACATTCTACCATGGTTTAGACGATCCTACTCAAGGAATTCTCGACGCTGGAGGAATTTTCCTCTACAAAACTCCCAACGAAGCATTCAAACTTCTCGAGGACAAGGTCCAACTCAAGCTCGATTTTTCGGAAAATTCTCTAATCGTGCCAAAACCAAAAACCGTTGTTTCCGCCGGTGGAAGCAACGTCAATTCCGATCATTCCTTATTGATGGAGAAATTGGAAGCTCTAGCTAGACATATGGACAATGAATTCAAGAACATAAGGAAAGAGCTGAAGGAGATACGAGATGCTCGTAGATACGATGAAGATGACAATGCTTCAGATTACCACACGGATGATGACATGCTGATGTTTGAACCTAATGAAGCAAGATATCACGACGGATATCACAATCAAAATTCCAGAAATTCGTACTCCTATTCAAGCCAAAACCCGAACCATGACCATCCTCACTTTCTACCCCAAGATGAAATGCCACATCCATCACAATATTCCAAAACCTCACCGGAGGACATGATGAATGAGTTGATGGCTAGGCAGATGGAAGCAAATGAGAGTATGAAGAACCATGTGGTGGAAAAGAAGTTGGGTGAGAAGCAAGGAGTCCATTGTACCGAATTACTTCCTCATACAACAAATTCCAATCCAAGACATGAATTTGTCTACAAACCACCATCAATCCGAAACGAGAATGATAAGGGTGATGTTGAAGTTATTGAGGAACCCATTCCAACCATGCCTAACCCAAACCAAATCATGTCTAATTCACCAACCGTGTCACCTTTTCTTGAGGATTGCACTGAGCATATCCCAACCACTGAACCCTTAGTAAGAGAGAAGATGTTTACACATGATGAATTCAATGCACCTGGAGGCGTTGGAAATGAAGTCTTGAAAGAAAACGAGATTAAGAAGCAGGAAGAAAGAGTGTCAAAGATACCCAACAGGAATGGAGAATTGGAAAGAAAGCTAGACGAGTGGTCAAATCCACAAAATTTAGTTTCTTCAAAACAAAACGGTAGGACTGATCCACCTCTTCCAGATCCTATTGAAAACGTGAATTACACATTCACGGGGAGTGGAAAGTCTGATGAACCTCTGAAAAATCAAAAAGATTCGCCACCTGTCTTCGTTTTTAATAAAATTGATCAAGCGTTCAAGATAACGACAAGGGATTATCACATGGTCAAATCAAAAGAATCCCCGTCACTTGTGAAGTACATACCAAAGATCCCATACCCTCAACGTTTAAGAACCGAGATTCCCCATTTGAACCGCATCGTCAAAGAATCCTAATCCGGGGAAGAGTCTAGCTAATGACTCAGTAATAAATTAAGCGCTTCTCGGGAGGCAACCCGAGCTTTTACTTGTTTGTTTGCTTATTTCTGTTTTAAATAAACATGTACACCCTTTTTGCAAAAATTCTTTTCAAAACTTGGAAAATCTTAAGTGTGGGGGTGTTACATGCTAATATATTATTGTGTACATATGTGTTTGTGTGTTTTATTTACTTGTGTTTATTTTCGTGTTCATTTCGTTATGGGTTCTTATTTTGTCATTAAAAAGTTTTAAGTAAAATTTGTTTTGTTTAAAAAAAAAAAAAATAGTAAAAAAAAAAAAAAAAAAAAGTTTTTCCGAGCTGTACAACCGATCGGATGTGCAAGCATCCGATTCGGTTGGAAGGAGCATATTTTTAACGAATTATTCAACCGATCGGTTAGATACCCTGACTGATCGGATGGAGCTCTCGGTAAATTTTGTTAATCTCCAACCGATCGGTTGGATGATAATCCGATCGGATGGACCAATCGGTAAAATATAAAAAAAATGTTTTTCATTTTTCGTATTTTGTTCTTGTGTGTTTGTGTTTAGATCGAATAAGTTTAAATGTCTTTTTATTTTTGCAAGAGTATCATTTCTTTTATTCTACTTAAATTGTTTTTTTTTTTTAATTTTGTTAATTTAGTACATTGTTCATAAATAAGTACTTGTTTTTTTTTTTTTTAAATAAAAATATTTTGAACTTTGTGGGTATGTTCACTGGAAACCCTCACGAGACTTCACTCGTCCACTCGGGCCACCGAGGGGTTTAAAAGGCTTGTTGCATACGCTAAATGCAACCGTGATGCCTACGAAAGTGAGTTTTAGAATTTTACGTGTTTTTTGTAGTTTAGTTTATTTTTGTTGATTTAATAAGCTCTTGGAGATTGGATTATTGGTGACATTACACTTGGTGTGGAGATGTTTTATGGAAGAGAAATTGATTGATCCCATAAGCTTATGCTAGCATTTGCTTAACACCTTATCATATGGAGTTTGATCACTATTTCTTGGCCCGGGAAGTTTCGTTTCTTTTGGATTATTTATTTACTTATTTATTTTCCTTATTTTACATGCTTTGAAGTTTATTTTTCACAATGAGTATAATGCGTAACTTAAGTGTGGGGGAAAGTTAGATAGTGGAAAAACGAAACTGCTTTTCAAATTTATAATTTTTTGGGCCAATTTAAAATTTTGTACACTTGTTTGCCCTTGAGATCTAATTGTTTTCACGCTTTTAGGATAATATATTAGAATAACTGGATCATCCCACGGGTGAAATCTGTAATTTTGAAAAATTCGAGATGTGTCCCGATTAATATTGCAATCCATTCTGGGATCGATAACATTTGCTAGCACATATTATAGCCCTTTCCACTAAATTGTGAGGATTTGAGCCTATTTCATATCTAGCATACATCTTTTATGCTTGGATCTTTTGCTATGAGTGTGCCGGTGATTTTATTTATTCTAGAACTTGTGCTTGTAAATCATTACCAGACCGGTAAGATCGCATTCGTGTGATATAAGTGTATTCGCGTGATAAAGAGGCACCCTTAGGATTAAACCCAAATGGCCTTCCATTTACATCTAATGATATATTAGCTAGCTACACTGGCTAGTTAACCACCCATATGGACCCATTTGTTAGCGTTTATCTTTAGCGCTAGATACCCCTAGTTAAACCTTCCGAGCCATCCTTTTCATTTTTGATTAAATCCAGAAAAATACAAAAAGATTTTACACTTTAAACCTTAGCCTTACCCTTAGTCGAAGTCTAAACGGTTGGTTGCTAGTTGATTGGTATGTTAGATTGTTTTTGATGATTATTAGTTAGCCACACTTTGTCATTCGTGTGTGCCATTCCGACGAAGATGGAGAGGGCCCGCTTCATATTTTGTATTTTTGTGGTGTATGCTTATGCGAAGTGTGGGGGGGAGATGTGATGTATGAAAGAAAGGTTGAAAAAAAAAATGTGAAAAAGGAAAAAAAAAAAAATTAATAAGTCATCGAAGAAAAAAAGAAAAAAAAAAGAAAGAAAAAATATATGTGATGACAATTATAGCCAATGTGCTATATTATTATTATGAAGATGAATGAAGATGAAGTATGTTTGAGATATCGATTAGCCAATGTGCTAAGACGTGATATATATATTTGGTGATCGATATGTGAAGAGGAGAAAATTGTAACTATAATCATTTACGGGTTTGCGGATTGTTTAGTAACTAGCAACATGGGTATTAGACTTGACTTTATTTTTTTTCTTTTAAAACCAATTTCATAAATATTCCCATGCCTTATCCCTACCCTTTTGACTTTGTGAAATTATCAAGTGTATTGACATGTAGTGACCATCCGATTTCTTGAGGAATTAGGTAGCGTTGTTAGCGATCTAAGGTTATCCTTAGTGACCATCCGTTATTTGGTGATGCAAGAATTCGTTGTTAGCGAGCTATTATGTTTTGCACAAGATAGTTGCACGTAAGTCTGATATAACCCTTTAAGCCTTAAACCCGAATAAAAGTCCTCTTTAGATGTTTACACTTGGTGCTTACGCCTCGTCGGTAGAGTTTTGTTTCTTGTACAAGCCTATGGTAATAAACGGATCATGACTGAGCAATGAGTGTGATTTATCTTATATATACTCCACTACCTAAATAAATGAGTGATTGAGTGAATTATACTTCGTTTCTTTTCCGTGAGGTGTTTAGAAAGGTTAATCAAGCAAGAAAATCTTCATACATCTTGGTTTTTCACAATAAAGCTTAAAAATGATGAATCGTATCTTGTGCTTGTACTTGGTAGATTTGCATCATAATTTTTATAATCATTTTTTTCATGCACCATGTGGGATTTATTTTTCTTATTATTTGCTTGAGGGCAAGCAAACCCTTCAGTGTGGGGGAGTTGCGCTCATTTTTCGCTCATTTTCTCTTAAGTTTCTCTTTTATTAAAAAAAAAAGAAAAAAAGAAAAAAGTTTAACGATCTGTCCAACCGATCGGATGTTCAAGCATCCGATTCGGTTGGCAGGTTGCATGTTTTTACGAATTGTCCATCCGATCGGATAGAAGTGCAAACCGATCGGATGGATGCCTTGTTAAAGTTTTTAAATTTTTTTAATTTTTCTTTTCGTTTTGTCATTTAGGTTTGAATTTTAATTTTTCTTTTCTTAGATTTGCTTGAGGGCAAGCAAAGTTCAAGTGTGGGGGATTTGATAACGCTCAAATCTAACATATTTTTAGAAGCGTTATTGTTGATTTTATGCATATATATTGGTCACTTTTATGAACTTATGGTACTTAATGGAGTATAATTTATGTTTTAGGTTCATGGAAGCTCAAGTACAAGAAAACGGAGAAAAAGGCGAAGAAATGATCAATAAATGAAGATTTATGCGTGTACGAAGAATTCCCGACAAAAGCGAGTCTTTTGGAGTATATTCGAGAAGATAAAGTCATGAAGTTACTGGTCCAAAGACTCAAGAATAAAGTACAAGAGGGAAAACGACAAAAGAAATGAAGAAAAGAAGCTCAAACGAAGAATTATTGATAGACTCGTTGTTCCCGACACACCTTCACCATTTTGGCCATAACTCGAGCATACGAACTCGGATTTCGATGATTCAAGCGGCCACGGAAAACTAAGAGAAAAATCTACAACTTTGGCCTGGAAAAAGAGATCCAACCGATCGGTAGTGCCCCGCAACCGATCGGATGGAGGAAGCTATCTTATCCAAGTTATGTTTTAATGTGTAATTAAGTGTCATTAAGCCCCATGTCCAATCATATGCCTCTATTAACTCCTAAACCTGCATTTTTATGACCCTTTGTGCCCAAGTAACTTACTTGTTGGCTAAGTGTGACTTCTACCTATTAATAAGACCATTTTGACATGGTTTTGGGTGTGATATTCTAGCCTCCACCCTTAAGGACGAATTTCCACAAACTATTATCAACCCCAAAAGGCCACAAACCTCTGCCATTTCCAGAAGTAGTGCTCAAGTGCTTGACGAAGTGTTCGGGTGTGATTATTCGGCTTGGTTAGAAGTTGTAGTTGATTGGAGGCTTGAAGGTTGCTATAATCCTTCACCTTTGCCTATTGTAATCCATACTTTGGGTAAACTTTGTTACTTTTATATTTCAAGATGTTTGTTATTGATATGATTTATGAGTTTATGTCTTTGGTTGACATGAGTGGTTAGTTTTATTTATACTTGTTTGGAATCATGTGAATATTGATATGGAGTGTTTGGTATTTTGCAATATAGAATTATGGTTTTGCTTATAAGTTTGTTTGAATAGTAACATATCTAAATAACTTGTTGATGAATCATAACCGGGTTTATAAGGTCGAAAGAACTTCTTGTTATGATTTGTTCCAAATGTTAATGCGCATATATGTTTGGTATTTCATAATTGACAACTATGAATAAACATGTTAAATGGATTTGTTTAGGTCGAAAGGGTTCTTATGAACAAATTGGTAAAACTAATATTTCTAACAAACGGTTTATAATGAATTGGTTTATAATAACAGGCCGAAAGGGTTAGACTAAACCATGATGTATGCAATTTCATGATATCACCCGTTGAATTGGAATTGTATGAACTTTGATTTTGTTTGCTATTGCTTAAATATCTACCCGATACTCCATACACTCCATTGAAATAGACACTAGTTCCAAACAAGTATTGTTTTTAATCTTATTGAATTCACATAATCATCATTCTTAGTGTTACTTGTTGCTTATGTGGTATTTTTGGTCGTGATAACCAATTACCACCTTTTAATTGCTTATTGTTCCATAGATTCTTCACAACTGAAAACACCCAAATCCCAGTGAACGACCTCGGCTTACCAAACAAAACTAGCTACATACGAAAGGGTCATACTTGCCCGTGTGTTCTTAGCTTTATTCGGTAATTCGTGTTATAAATTTAAAACTAGTAGTCGCGAGACACATCAAAGACAGATACGACAATGAGAAGTTGTGATTTTCTTCACCTCGTACAATGGTACTCGATGCTGGCGCTAAACCTGTTACAGATGCAACAAATTTACCATAGTAAAGAAATACTAACATTCTTCATCGAAAGAAAAAATGAGAAACTTTAACTTGAGTTCTAAGCAGTAGCATCCATTGTGTAAACACCGCAACGGTGACTCCAGTAATAAGTACAATTGCAGTTATTCCAGCTTCCGCTACACTTGAACGTAAACCAATTAAATTTCAAACTCAAGAGCTTATACCAAAGTCATTTGGATCAGCTCATTTAGCCTGTTTTTGTGTGTGCGTAGTTTAAATATACCATAAGCTGTTAAAATAATACCCAAAACCACCCCAATGTAATATAATATAAGGCTATAAGATGTTAAAGTAAGCAATCCATAACAATAAAGTAAAATAATGTGTTGTTTTGAGACATAATAAGTATAGATAATATGTAGAGTAAAAGCATTTGAACCAAATATGCAATCTTCTGATAAGAGAATAGCAAAAATTATTTTAAAGAAAAAATTATAGGTAAACCCGCTGACTGATTACCAAAGTGGCTAACTCAAGACAAAAACGTTGCTCCAACCCGTGTCAATCCCTAACAAGACCTACCCATTTTTACCTTTTACCCAACACGCCCATTTTTATCAGGAGTAGGCCTACTTGTGGTCATACCCCTTAGTCTACTTGCTTATTGTTGGACCTTTGATTTTAGATTATTCAGAATTGCTTATTTTAGACTGCTTATTTCCTAACCTTATAAGTGATTATTCTAGAGTAAAATAATAAAGTAAGCAGTTTTATCCAAATACCTCAAAATAAGCAGATAAATAATTCAAGCTTAAAACAAAACACAAACACATTATTCACCTTAATTCCAATCAAGGGATAACTAAAATCAGCTGTAATATTTGTTGACATGAAAGAAGTCTCTTTGGCGCGAGAAAACCAAACCATTATATCCAACCTTACATAATAAATTTGGTGCCAAAAAAAAGGAAAACAATTTATATACCTCTCTGTGAGCTAAAATTGCAAATGGAAGAAGACAATGACAATGGAGCCTTAAGGGGTGTTCGGGGCTGATAGCAAAGAACAGATTTAAAGACCGAGTGAGACGTTTGAAGTGGGTGGTCACGGTGCTGCAAAACTGTTGTTATGTACAACCATGGTCCACCTTCCCTCTGCCATTTATCCTTCTCTTTCTTTTCCTACATATTTCATACATTTAACTCCATGAGAAGAAGGACGTACATAAGGGAAAAAAAGGCGGTAAAAAATTATTAAAAGTATGTTATAATCCAAGGTCAGTTGCTGTCAAAGGTAGCTAATAATGGCAAGTCTAAAAATGTCCATGTAATTATATATCCTAAAGTCTAAAAATCCAAACCACCACCTAGAGAACTACTATCACTTAATGACTGATACGAAAGAAAAGTTCACAAAAGCATACCACCTGAACCAAACGCACCTAAACACATCAGCATGACAGTCTATTAATGTATCTTCCTGTTTTGAAGCAATATTCTGTTGGTACGTTAAATTGGAAGACATGACATGAAAGTATGGCCTATACGGCCTCAATTGCCATTGTTTTCGCAACACCCAATTTCACCTATAAAAAAAATCAAATAATTTAAACATAGCTTATACACAATGACACAATAATATTATACATCGGTTTTCATAAAGCCAAAAAGAAAGTAGTAACAAAAAAAATAAGCTAAATATCAATCAATTACCAATGATGATCAAAAAGTGATGTTGATATAAATAATGCCTAAAAAAGTTATTGTCATCTTTCGATATCTCTACGTTTTGATAATCACAAAATGTAAAATCATTAAACGAAAGATTATGACGTAAACAAGTATTTAGTTGTAAATATCTATTTTAACAACTTAATCACTTAAGCTATGAATAAACAAATGCCTAATGCATTATATGATCAAAGGAACTTTTTCTTAATCACTAGATTTTTTATACAAAGACAAAAACATTTTATATCTTTTACAAAATCATTTTTGGAAATTAAAGGAAAATGTTTAATCCATAATAAATTTATGAATTCAAAATTTCAACCAAAAATGGCAAAAATATTCCAGAAAAACCTTCCCCACAAAAAGACAAAGCTGGGCAACGGATATAAGGGGCGGCCCCCTTAATTATCTAGGCGGCCCCCTTAATTATTAAGGGGACCGACCCCCTATTTAAGGGGACTGCCCACGCTCCTCTAGCCCCCAACTTTGCCTATAAATACTGGTTCATTCCTGGACTTTTTCCTCACTTTTTGCCCCCCAAACCTTCTGTTCTAAATCTCTTCTTATATCTTTCTAAATCCTTTGATCATATATTCTTAAGCATTGGTTTCTAAGTGATCCAAGCTTCTACCATCCAAGTGCAAAAGAAGAATACTCCTTCAACTAGAGAAGAAGTATTGTATTTTAATTCAAATTGTTTTGTAGTTGTGTAAAGTATTTGATAAAGTGTTGTGAAGTTGTGATAAGTAGATCTAAGTGTAAGTAAGTAGTTGTGTTGTAAAGAAGTAGTGTAGAAGTTGTGAAGCCGTCGTGAAGAAGTCGTGAAGTAGCCGTGAAGAAGTTGTGAAGAAGTCGTGAAGCCGTTGTGAAGAAGTTGTGAATAAGTTGTGAAGAAGTTGTGTAGAAGTTGTGAGATTGGTTCTAGCTACAATTAGAACTCGACATTTAGCTTTGTGTCGTAAAATTGGTGTCAGCGAAAGTTGTGTAAGGTTTTCTCCGCCATAAGGGAGCTTGTTGATATAATGAAGAAAAATCTCGAGTTAGGTGCTCGAGGAGTGGAGTAGGGCAAGGAAGGTGTCCTTGTAGCCGAACCACTATAAATCCTTTGTCTTGCGGTTAGATCTTTCCATCTTTATCTTTCATTTCATTTCATTACTTTACTTGCATTTTTAATTTAGATCTACTTATATTTGTTCATATTTTTCAAGAGTTGAGTTCACATAAATTCGAATCTAAGTCTTTACAAGTAAACAAAGTTTTAATAATAAATTAAAAAGACATAAAACTACTCAACCCCCCTTCTAGTTTTCCACAA